>OLKM01000775.1:0-11306 GCA_900291075.1 Melanogrammus aeglefinus
GGTCCAGCGACCGCGACCGTGTTGTCCAGGCCCCCCGTCCACAGGCTTGGTGCCGTCGCTTGGAGCATGTGTCTACTACAGCTGGCCCCGGCCGTGTGGCCTGGAAACTGCCTGCATGCAGAACAACAAGAACAACCCACTGTTTAGATATACATACAGGGCCAAAATATATTACATACATACATACAAAGACACGGACTACAACATCAATAAAATAGGAGTGTTAAAAACTGACTATTGGTGCAAACTAACCTAGTCAACATTTGTATAACTTGCACATCAGTTTACAACTTAGCTTCTTTCTCTTTTACTTCTAACCCCCCCCAAAAAATAACATGAATGATCGTTTGGGTTTAAGCCGTTGTACAACTCATAAGCGCCAGGAGACCAAAATTGCTGTCCAGCAAGCCGCAGCGTGGCATCCTCGTCGGGTCCACGGACGCCAGCAGGTGAGAAAAGCTAGGAGTCTCAACCTGACCAGCGTCTGGGTTGTGGAGGTCCCACACGGCGATGTTCCGTCATGCAGCAGGAGGAAGCCACCTTGGAGTCAGGGCTTGATGCGCCAGGCGCGGAGCACGCCGGCGCAGACGACGTAAGCTCCGCCTTGATCCGTGGAGTGGCGTGGCCAGGTCCCCAGAATGGACAGCGTGCTGGCCCTCGCGCCCACGAGAGCGTGCGGCCGTCGGGGAGAGACGCGAAGGAGCGGATGTAATTATCCCCGGTTCTAAAGGAACACAGGGGACCAACCAGAATCCGTGTTACCCCTATAGAAACACATTCAGGCGTTTCCTTCTTTTTAGCCCGTCATTTGTCAGCTGTTTTCCAGGATTTTTTGGGTTTTTGCTAGCGGAGGTTATATTTCACTGTCAGTAAGCCGGCCTGTACCTAAACCTGTCTTGAAAGAGTAGCATGATGGACCACTTTTATTAATGATTTGGAACCCAATCAGTGAGGGTTTATAACCCTCAATGGGTGCCACGCATGTCAGGATCAATCAGGAATATCCAACAATTGTATTGCCTATTCAGCCCAAATAAACATTGCCCCCAACCAGTCCAAGGGCGGGGGGGGGGGGGGGGGCGGGGGGGGGGGGGGCGGGGGGGGGGGGGGAGGGGGGGGGGGGGGGGGGGGGGGGGGGGGGGGGGGGGTGGGGAGGGGGGGGGGGGGGGGGGGGGGGGGGGGGGGGGGGGGGGGGGGGGGGGGCGGGCGGGGGGGGGGCGCACAGTGAGGGCCGAACAAAGACGGAGGCCCACAAAGGACAGGGCCCTCAGAGCTCCGGGCCCCAATGCTGCACTGCCTGTCCCCCTCGTGTATTTTTCCCACCCTGAAGCAAGACAAGCACACAACAAATTTACAAAATATTTGATTTGAATGAAAATCTCCTCACCAGCGACAGTCGAGCTGGGAGACGGGCTCTTGTTGCCGGGCGTGACTGATGGCCCAGACCTTGACGCAGCCCTTGCCGCCCGTATACACTGTGCGCGGGTGGGGTTGCTGTTGACTGCGCACCACCCCACCTCGCCTGTGGCGTTCAGCGTATTGATCTGCACGGGGCTGGCAGGATGCCCGGGACACCAGAGCGTCCACCGACGGCTCGGGACGGGCCTGCATCTGGCCCTCGCCACGCCCGTCAGATCAATACGCTGAACCACGGCGAGGTGGTGTGCGCAGTCACCATCAGCAACCCCACCCGCCACGTGTATACGGGCGGCAAGGGCTGCGTCAAGGTCTGGGACATCAGTCACCCGGCAAGCAACAGAGCCCCGTCTCCCAGCTCGACTGTCTGGTGAGGAGATTCATTTCAAAATCACAATTATTTGTATTTGTGTGTCTGTCTTGCTTCAGGGTGGGAAAAAAAACACGAGCGGGGACAGGCATGTTGCAGGCATTGGGGCCCGGAAGCTCTGAGGCCTGTCTTTGTGGGCCCCGCTTGTCGGGCCTCAACTGTGCGGCCCTCTGCCACTGCTTGGGACCTGGTTGGGGAATGTTTGTTGGATGAATAGGCAATACAACTTGTTGGGATATCTGATTGATCGCTGACGCGTGGGGCACATTGAGGGTAATAGACAACCGTCTCACTGAATTGGTTCCAAATCATTAATAAAAGTGTCCATCATGCTACTCTTTCAAAGAAGGTTAGGACAGCCGCTACTGACAGTGAAATATGAACCTCCGCTAGCAAAAAAAAAATCCTGGAAAACAGCTGGACAATGACGGGCTAAAAAGAGAGGAAACCCTGAATGTGTTTCATAGGGGTAACACGGATCTGGTTGGTCCCCTGTGTTCCTTAGAACCGGGATAACTACATCCGCTCCTGCCGTCTCCTCCCCGACGGCCGCACGCTCATCGTGGGCGGCGAGGCCAGCACGCTGTCCATCTGGGACCTGGCCACGCCCACTCCCAGGATCAAGGCGGAGCTTACGTCGTCTGCGCCGGCGTGCTACGCCCTGGCCATCAGCCCTGACTCCAAGGTGTGCTTCTCCTGCTGCAGTGACGGGAACATCGCCGTGTGGGACCTCCACAACCAGACGCTGGTCAGGTGAGACTCTAAGCCTTCTTCTCCCCTGCTGGCGTCCGTGGACCCGACGAGGATGCCAACGCTCGGCCTGCCTGGACAGCATTGTCTCCTGGCGCTTATGAGTTGTACAACGGCTTAAACCAAAAGATCATCATGTATTTGTTAGAAGTAGAGAAAAAGCTAAGTGTAAATGATGTGCAATTATACAAATGTTGACCTAGGTTAAGTTGGCACCAATAGTAGTTTTTACACCTCCTATTTATTGATGTTGTATCCGTGTCTTTGTATGTATGTATGTATATATTTTGGCCTGTATGTATATCTAAACAGTGGTTGTCTTGTGTTCTGCATGCAGGCAGTTCCAGGGCCACACGGACGGGGCCAGCTGTATAGACATCTCCAACGACGGCACCAAGCTGTGGACGGGGGGCCTGGACAACACGGTCCGGTCCTGGGACCTGCGGGAGGGACGCCAGCTCCAGCAGCACGACTTCACCTCCCAGGTAGCCCCTACAACAAGCCCTGGCTGATGCCTCATCAGCAGTAGCTCGAGCCAATGGGCAATCTGCGGCCACACCCTGTGTAGAGTAAACCCAAATAAATAACAAAACACAAATGAGCCGAGAACTCCCTCGGTCCACTCCCCAAAGAACTTCCTCCAGCAGCAGTACGCCATGACCTGATGGTGGTAAAACTACGTTGTCTCGCTGTATGGGTGACATCTATGTTTCCCCCCCCCCGTGCAGATCTTCTCTCTGGGCTACTGTCCGACCGGAGAGTGGCTGGCCGTGGGCATGGAGAGCAGCAACGTGGAGGTCCTCCACGTCACCAAGCCTGACAAGTACCAGCTGCACCTCCACGAGAGCTGCGTCCTCTCCCTGCAGTTTGCCTCCTGTGGTGAGTCAACCCTGGCTCCTCTCAACGCCGGGAGACCTGTCATCTCTCTCGCTCTCTCGCTCTCTCTCTCTCCCCCTCCCCTCGTCTAGTTTTCTCTCTCTCTCTCTCTCTCTCTCTCCCCTAGTCTAGTTTTCTCTCTCTCCCTCTCTCTCTCTCCCCTAGTCTAGTTTTCTCTCTCCCTCTCTCTCTCTCTCTCCCCTAGTCTAGTTTTCTCTCTCCCTCTCTCTCTCTCTCTCTCCCTAGTCTAGTTTCTCTCTCTCCCTCTCTCTCTCTCTCTCCCCTAGTCTAGTTTTCTCTCTCTCCCTCTCTCTCTCTCTCCCCTAGTCTAGTTTTCTCTCTCTCCCTCTCTCTCTCTCCCCTAGTCTAGTTTTCTCTCTCTCCCTCTCTCTCTCTCTCCCCTAGTCTAGTTTTCTCTCTCTCCCTCTCTCTCTCTCCCCTAGTCTAGTTTTCTCTCTCTCCCTCTCTCTCTCTCTCCCCTAGTCTAGTTTTCTCTCTCTCTATTTCTTTGTCTCTCTCTCTCCTGGTCTCTAGTTTTCTCTCTCTCTCTCCTGGTCTCTAGTTTTCTCTCGCTCTCTCTGTGCCTCTGTCTTGGTCTCCGTCTCTCGATGTATGTTGTTCAAATCATGGCGTTAAAAACTAACTTGATTTGTGTTTTCCTTTGTGCCTTTCGCATCTCCAGGTAAATGGTTCGTGAGCACTGGAAAAGACAACCTACTGAACGCATGGAGAACGCCGTACGGTGCCAGCATATTCCAGGTCAGAACAACGCATTGCCATTGTTTCCCTGTTGAGCTGGGCGGTGAAGCCCAACCCAGCCCCGTGCTCCAACTATTTCTACTCTGACCCAGTTTGACACTGACCCTTTTCAGAGCACATTCGTTAGATAACACCTTTGCTTGATGAACCAGAATCAACAGCATCATCTAGTTCTGTAGCGTATGTTTAGAGCTTCATCTGCTGGTTTCTCCTGTTAACTAACACTAGTTTTGTGTTCCCGCTCCTCCTCACCAGTCCAAGGAGTCTTCGTCGGTGCTGAGCTGCGACATCTCAGTGGATGACAAGTACATCGTCACTGGCTCAGGGGACAAAAAGGCCACCGTCTATGAAGTTATCTACTAGAGTTTTACACCGTGAAACCTTCATTTCTCCTTTTTTTTTTCTTTTTTCTTTGGTCCACCCAACCCAATGTTTCGTGGGGGATTTTCCCACAATTCAACAGGAGTAGAGACTTTTTTTGAACTCCTATCTCCGACCTCGCAGGAATAAGCGTATGGTTGTCTGGACTCGTCCAAGGACTTTTTAGAATCCATTTTTTTTTTCGGGTTCAAACCTGGGAGGGAATAACTTTAGGATGTTCGTCCGCCGACGTGGAAATGTACCAGGACTAATCTACAGAGCTCGGTGTTATTTAGCCAGGGACACTGCTGGACCGAATGTGACGCATACAGCGGGTGACTCAACGTCCACTATGGGGGGGGGGGGGGGGTGTGTGTGTGTGTGTGTGTGAGAGAGAGAGCGAGAGAGAGAGTGAGAGAGGTCAATATAATGAGTGACAATGTGCAGATGGTGACCTCACTGACCCTGATTCTGACCATGTGACCTCAAGCTGCTGAATAGTGCTCATCGGACACACATTTGTTCCGTATGTGGTGCAGGCCTAAATGCGGGCTGGCATCTAATTATCATGCTGGTGTTGTTTTCTGTGAACGGCTTGTTTGCCTTTCACTCCATGTGGAAGCGGGTTGATGATGCCGTATTTCGCTCTCATCTCACATACTGTGTATCGCTGTTGGATTACCCCTTGAGATGCCACTTTAAATATCAGTTGATCCATGTCAGGGTGGAATGTCTTAACATTGGCCTTGCTGCACTGTTGGATTTTCCTGTAAGGAAACTTATTATTCACTAACGGTTGTTTAACTGTATCCACTCCCCTTTATTAGAATCTCCTTTCTTTTAGAATCAACTTCAGATATTTTTTTATTTAAGGGATGATTTTCTTTTTGTTTATGTCTGCAAAACAGTTTTTGAACTTTTGGCTACGTGGTAGGCTAGACCTTGAGGGAAGACTTAACTCTGTTCTATTTTCTGAAATGTTGTTTAAACTACTGTCGTCTTAAGTCATCCTAGCTAGTCTGACTTGATCACTTGAAATTCATTCCAAATAACTCTTTTGTTTTCGTTCAGTCTTCAGAAAAAAACGACATGATTGGTCAGATAGTATGAGAAGAACAACCATGATTGGTCAAATAGTATAACATATACAATCTCTTATGTAAGGCCTCCTTAATGACATGAATCTAGTATGGCAACTGTATGTATCCATGTTTAGTTAAAATGTGGATACAAGAAGTGTACAGGCGGAAATAGATTGAATGCAAAATGTATTTATCCTTCAGTCTTAATTACTCATAATTTACTATATGAACTTTATTTAGACTAAATTAACAAATCCAGAATAGAGCCCAAACCTGCCTTTGAAACACAGAATGTCTTACCTGCCTCACAAGCAAAGCCCAGATTTAAAACGCTTTTTAGCTTCACACACAACTTGGTTAGATATTGTGAATTTCGTTATTGAAAATGACAACCAGTTTGTGGGAATGGAGTCATTTAAATCCTTTCACTAATCTAGCTTGTTTACCAAATAAACTTTTTTTTTTAAACTAGTGTCTGGCAAATTGAATTCTATTACAGGTCGACCATTGCTTTCTTTTCTATAATATTTTCGTAAGAAATCAATTTGAACATATGATGGATTCCAAGTCTGTTTGTTTGGTGAAATGGCGTGTAGTGCCGGATGAAACTGTTTCAACTTGAAGACAGTCTGAATCAAAAGTCTTAACTTTGTTGACTTCATGACTTGGCTATTTTTACGTTTTTATAATTTGTTGTTCATTTGTTCGATACATGTATAAAGTGTATAGTTTTCTCTTTCTTATCACTTACTTGCGATAGAAATGAACTTTTTTTTGTATGCGTTTTACAAGGAAAAGATCAATCTTGCCATGAGAACACTAAAGGTCTTAATGCTAGATGACAAATGGTTTTAAAGTGTAGACAATAAATGTTTGGGTTTTTTAACTGTTGTGTGGAATCATTTGTTGGGTGATAAATACATTTCAACGGTGTCTTTGAACTGACCTTTTCCGGCTTCTACAGGTTTTACGTAGCTTATACTGGACATTTTATTCATCATATTTTGTGTTGCTTTTGTGAACTGAGGTTTTTTGTTAATGAATAACTGACTAAACATCGACTCCTAGTCGGGAAAGTGCAATGATACATGATTACAATATAAATCTTTAATGTTTAATAATTGCTTTAATTTCTACAATAACAAACTTAGTTAATGGTGAATTAAATACAATGTTAATTATATTATCTATTTGTATATTATATGTTTAGGTGAATGTGATCATATCAATGGGATTTTCTCAATATTTCATTTGCTTATATGCAAGAAATATACACCAATGAGTTGCTGCCTGAAATCCTCTGATAGGTAAGGTGAATAACCTCACAATGGCACCGGTCAACGGCTGGGATATTTTGGGAAGCAAGCAAACTACTTGCAGTCAGTTTTGAATTTGATCCATTGGAAGCAGGACAAATGGGCAGGCTTAAAAATCTGAGCTACTTTGACCAGGAGGATATTGTAATGCAGGACGACTGGGTAGGAACACCTGGCAAACAGCAGGTCTTGTATGGTGTCCCGTTACACGGCAGTCAGTACCTACCAGAAGTACCGGTAGTCCAAACAAGGCAAGGGACAGGGTCATGGGCGCCGAAGGCTCATTGGTCCGCGTGGGCAGTGACGGCTAGCCCATCTGGTCGATACCGCAGAAAAGCTTCTGTGGCGCAAATAACCGAAAAAGGTGTCCGAACACACAGCTCATCGCGGCTTGCTGCATTTGGGGCCGAGTAACAGCAGACCGGTCTACAGCCCCTACAACGGGTATTTGAGTGTCAGAACAGGTGGGAAGTGGGGATGTCGTCTTGAGACGGTGTGATGTGCTGTTGGAAAAACCTCTGGTCATGGCATTCATGTAGATGGTTATTTTGACACGTACCACCACCAACCTCCACATTGTTGCAGACCAAGTTCACCCCTGCATGGCAACGGTCTGCACTGATGTCAGCATCCTCTTTCGAAGGGCCCAGCCACACTGCAAGAATTGTCCGGGAATGGGTGAGTGTCCACAGTATTAGGTGATAATGTGGGGATTACAGTTGTCTCGATGACAGAATGAACACCAATCCTGGAAAAAGATGGATCACACACATTTTCTAAACTTTCCAGGGTATTAAGGGTATTTATTTATTTTGGTTTAAGCACTGATTAACAGCATTTGATCGTCCCTCCCTCCAATACACAGGCGAGATATATTTCCTCCTAAACCTCCCAAATCCCTAATCCTATTTCATCCCTCCGCAACACTCAAAAGTGCCTTCCCCCCCTCCCTCGCTGTTTATCTGCTGTACTGAGGAAGTGTGTACGTTTGTACCCTGTAAAACGGGACAGATCTCTGTGAATGTATGTTCACACTTTGGAGGCCATTGTTGCTTGAGGAACAGATTCAAAGACCAGGAAGTGATGTAACTAGGAGGATTACATCACATAGTCTTTTGTCCCATCTGTCGATCCTACTGTCTGTCTGTTTATTTGTCTCTTCTGTGTCTGGCGCTCTAGATAGATCTGTGCCCTCCACTTATCGTTATCCTTCCTGTATCATCTGTTTGTTTTTTTAAATGTGAAAAATTTAACCTTTTAAAGTTATTTTGTATTTTCCTTTTGTTTTGTCTGAAGAAATGTTCTCCTTCATTCCCACTGTTTCCTGTCTGTCAATTTCATTAAAAGCGTACCTCTTACGATTGCACTTTCTTTCAACCTATTTTCACCTCCTCAGTGAACCCGCTCTGGCACAGCATCTTACTTTTGACTAGTATTGTGTGTGCGTAAGTATTTTTGTGTGTGTGTGTGTGTGTGTGTGTGTGTGTGTGTGTGTGTGTGTGTGTGTGTGTGTGTGTGTGTGTGTGTGTGTGTGTGTGTGTGTGTGTGACAGAGCGGTGTTTGCTTACCATCGTGTGTGTGTGTGTGTGTGTGTATGCGTATTTGTGTTTGAAAGAGAGGGCGTGAGATAGTCAGTGTGCTTAGCATCGTGTGTGTGTGTGTGTTTGAGAGAGAGTGAGAGTGTGTTAGTGAGCTTAGAGATGTCTTCTCCCAAGTTGACGCACCACACTGAGGTGATCAGCCCGGCTGGAGCTGCAGGTATCAACCGGAAACACCTGCCACACGCACACACATACAACTATACACAAAAATATGCACCCATAGGTACCCACATGCAAGCACGCACAAACAAACATAAACACACATACACTAACAGAAATACACTCACTCACACACACACGTGCACACGCGCACACGCGCACACACACACACACACACACACACACACACACACACACACACACACACACACACACACACACACACACACACACACACACACACACACACACACACACACACACACACACACACACACACACACACACACACACACACACACACACACACACACACACACACAGTCTGCTGCTGCTCAGTGCCGATAGCACAACTCTGTCCTGTCAACATACTGGATAATCAGCTGCAGGGGATTGTGGGTAAGCTGTAATAATCCCTACCATGGAATATGGAAAGTGCCGCAGACTTATTCAACGGAGAAGAGATAAAGGTGTGTTTAGCGGGTGTGTATGTGTGAAAGCGAGTGAGAGAGCAGATTAGGTTTTTTCCATATATGCAGATTTATTTTTTTCATTAATAATAGGGAAAACACCCCCCCACACACAAACTCACCTTAAAACGTATGTACCAACAGCGGCAAATCCTTTTAACCCTTTCTACTGGAATGAGTGCTTCTCCCTGTTTTCACATCCTAATTAGCAGATAAACGCTCATTACACTTTTGTCCTCCAGGAATAATAATAATAATATAATAAGATGTTTATTGCCATTTGCACAGGTACAAGACAGTACAGGTACATTGGGATTCTTGTGTGAATCTCCCTGAGAAATCTTCTTCAGTAAAAACAATTATATATAAATAGGATAGCATTATAGCAAGAAAAAAATATCTAGACGAAAAAAAAAAATGTTTTAATTTTAGTATCGAATATCGTTTATAGCTTTAGTTAAAAAGGTAACTAGTCTGAAGCCTGGTTATCTGAGACCAGGCATCCAAAGCAATAATAACTATTGATTGTGAGGTTTATAGGCTAATATTTCAATCTTCTGCCAAAATAATGACTGTTATTCAGTTTTAAGTTACAAACTTGGTTGACATTATTTTTTTGCCTTTTATTCGAGTCGCATATAAGGAATGATTAGCCGTTTATAATGTGACACTGGACGTTATTGGGCACATCTACTGAAACCCTCCCACTGGATATTATCTGTTTTCAGATCGATCACACACCCAAAGTCCCACCCCCATCCTCTGAAGAGTGGCCTGAGGGACTACACTCATCATTTATTGATCCTGCGGTCAATGGCAATAAACTGGTCTCTGCACACCAGATACATTGATTATATTTACCGTCTGGATGTTTCTCCCAGTGTACCTACACCACAAATATACACACACACACACACACACACACACACACATCACACACACACACACATACACACACACACACACACACACACAGTATGAACATGACACAGAGCCTTTGTCTTTTGTGTGCGTACTTCAGCCCCTCGGCCTCAGATGGCCTCCCAGTGGGTGAAATTCACGACAAGGAGATTCCACCAGATTTAGATGTGGAAATTCAGATTTACTTTCTAATCAAGCATTGTGCTACAAAGTGAATCTAAGCTCCTCTCTACGCCGCTGGGTCTCTGCTAATCCCCTATACTTAATGTTTTAGCCTCAGCACTGCCCTGTAGTAGAGTCACTCACTCCATATACACACTCTGTGTACGCACACACACTCAGCCACACACACACATGCGCGTACCCTCCGCACACACACCCACATTCTGAGCACACCAGGATATCAGGACGTAAGTATAATTATGCAGACAGGAGCAGCCTGTACAGTAGGCTATATGAGTGTTAAACGGCCAGGCAGTCCCCAGAGAACTGTATATACCCCGGGTTTTAATCAGTTAAATATGTGTGTGGCTATGTGGCTAATCTGCCTGTTAATCTAACTGACACTTTTATGGGATTGGACGCCGCGGCGAGGATCAGCACGCCACAGATCACAACCTGATTACCATAATCCTCATTTTCTGACCGAATTTTTTGTTATGTTGAAAAAAACGTTTTTTTTCCCTCCTTCAGTTGTTTCAGTCTGGATTGATCCATTAAATCCATTAAAAAAATTATGTTTAAGAGGGGGTACGCCACAATATGAAAGATTTTGTTAAAAAGCTTGATTATATCGATACTGATTACAAGGATAATGCGAGACATCATAAAGGCAGCAGAGTAAAAGGCCCAATCCCAATTCACCCCTTAGCCCTACTCCTTAGCCCTTCGCCTCAACTTTGCAGGTTCAGGAGTAGTGCTAAGGCGTTCCCTATGGAGTGCAATAGATTTTCACTTCAAGAACCACACTGTCTGTTGTGAAACGCAGAACAACCAGCAACAAACTCGGCGCATCTATCTCCGTAAATTCTGTAGACGACTAATGACGTAAAAGGATCTTAAAGGGTTGTCCCATTTCGTAGGGGAAGAATCCTCTTTGGCCGCGTTCAGACTGCCAGCAAAAATCCGATTTTTAGCCCATCCAGATTGGAACCGGATGACTCTTTTGAAGTCTGAACAGTCCCAAGTCATATGAAATCCGATTTTTGCAAAACGGATCGAAACCA
>OLKM01000775.1:17001-19501 GCA_900291075.1 Melanogrammus aeglefinus
TCTCTCCTCTCTCTCTCTCTCTCTCTCTCTCTCTCTCTCTCTCTCTCTCTCTCTCTCCCTTTCTCTCTCTCTCTCTCTCTCTCTCTCTCTCTCTCTCTCTTCCTCTCTCTCTCTCTCCCTCTCTCTCTCCTCTCTCTCTCTCTCTCTCTCTCTCTCTCTCTCTCTCTCTCTCTCTCTCTCTCTCTCTCTCTCTCTCTCTCTCGCTCTCTCAGTTTTCTCTCATTTATAATCATGTTTCAACTCCTAACCTCTTAATTTTACCCTTCCTTTAATCACCTGGTTCTCTCCATCAAATTAAATCATCAAATTGAACCGAATCAAATTAGATCCAAACAAATGAAATCAAATTAAATTGAAGTAAGCCGAATAAAATTCAGCCAAAACACACAGACTTCCACTTTAGTGAAACCAAATCCAATAAAAATCAAATGAATTGTTTTCCGCCTCAACGTGTACATATGAAGCTTTAGGGGTGAGAGTAGGAGACTTAAAGAGAGAGGGAAGTGAGGACCAGGGTCATATAGGTGGAGGTAAACTAGGAGGGAGGGAGGGAGGGAGAGTGAGAGGGGGAGAGAGAGAGAGAGAGAGAGAGAGAGAGAGAGAGAGAGAGAGAGAGAGAGAGAGAGAGAGAGAGAGAGAGAGAGAGAGAGAGAGAGAGAGAGAGAGAGAGAGAGAGAGAGAGAGAGAGAGAGAGAGAGAGAGAGAGAGAGAGAGAGAGAGAGGAAGAGAGGGAGAGAGGGAGGGAGAGAGGGAGGCAGAGAGAGAGAGGCAGGTAAAGAGAGTGAGACTGATAATGGAGCGAACATAAAAAGAGAGACAGACACAAAGAAACAGAGAAACAGGGAAAACAGGAGGAGAGAGAGAGAGGGAGGGACGGAGAGTATGCACAGAGAGCAAGACAGAGAACACATGTAGGTTTCTGACCTCTATGATGAATCAGACATCAAGGGCGAGATCAGAAGAAACATATCCAGTGTGTGTGTATCTGCGTGTGTTTGTGTGTGTGTGTGTATGTGTGTCTGCGCATGCTCACTCGCACGCGTGTGTGTACGTGTGTGTGTGTTTGGGGGTGTGGGTGTTTTCAATCGCGTGTTTTCACGCGCGTGTGTGTGTGGGTGGGTGTGTTTTTGTGTGTGTGTGTTTGTATGTGTGTGTGTGTGTGTGTGTTTGTATGGGCGTGCATGTAAGATCATATATTAATTGATGTGTGTTTGAGTATAGTTGGTTGTACACACATCTTGCAAATACAACTGAGAGCACCAGATAAGGTTGGGGTATTAGTACGTAACCATATAAAATGTTTGCATCAGAGCATAATACCGAGAAGAGGAAGAGAGAGAGAATATTGTGTAAGCAGGTTGGATCAAACCTAACCAATCTATTTTTCTTAGACTCTTTTAAAATCTATCTTACTCTGGCTAGTATCTCCAAATTACCTACCCTACCTTTAAAGAAGATAAAGTCATTTGTGTGACTGATTTTCCATGATGCACTCTATTCCTGTGGGAAGAGCACAACAATGTAATGTGTGAGATTGAGCCCCTTCCAAGAAGATAAAGTCATTTGTGTGACTGATTTTCCATGATGCACTCTATTCCTGTGGGAAGAGCACAACAATGTAATGTGTGAGATTGAGCCCCTCCCAGGTAGTAGACAGGAGGCTTTCAGAAGCCCCAACACCCAATAGCAGTGTGTCCATTCCAACTGGCTGTGCAACGGAGAGATGCAAACTAGCGTGGCTTGGCTGGCCATTCTTGTAAACAAAGAGAGAGGTACAGGCTGGCCAGCATCTTTTATTTGTAGGATACATAAATGATGGATTATGATTTTATTGATAACATTATTGAAATCCCTATCAATTAGCATTGAGTACAGATATGTCCAGGTAATAATAAGACACAAGCTAGATTAAATGTTACACATTGTTACTAAATGCAGTATTTTACTCCACTTGTAATCAACTATTTATTTGATGACTTAAATATATCTAAAATATGATTTCCAGAGTGTATGCTCTTCTCTTCATAAAGTGTATCCTCTTGTCTTCATCTATCTCTTCCTCTTACTATAATCCTCACCAACTGTCTTGTTGTGTTCTTCATTATTCTTATTAGCACCAATTAACCCACACAGATCACAGAAACACACACACACACACACACACACACACACACACACACACACACACACACACACACACACACACACACACACACACACACACACACACACACACACACACACACACACACACACACACACACACACACACACACGCATATACTCACAAACACAGAGGCCTGCACAGGGTCGACATCTCTTCCGAGTGTCTACATGGGGGTCTTTATTCCAATACCTGAATATAGATTTATTTCCAATCTTTCACATGTCCATGTGTGTTTTATTTATGCTCTGCCAGCAAGCTTGTTTTTATATGGCTGGGTTCTGTGTGTATGTTCATGCACATATCAGTGTATGTGCCTGTGTGCTCATGCGTGCG
>OLKM01000775.1:24501-72001 GCA_900291075.1 Melanogrammus aeglefinus
CATTTGAAGATTTTCTCCCAAATTCACTTGGCGGGCCAGCCAATGAGAGGCTTTGGGGTCACTGCCACTGGCTTGGACGGATCACCTTTCATGGTGCCATATAAAACTCGCTAACAGAATATAGGACTAGATCTCAAATCTCCAAAAACAAAAAGTGTTTATAGAAAATAATTCAACGCGATACATGAATATAACGTCTTACATGAACGATAACGTCTTACATGAATGCATGTACTGTATTGTATTGTGTTGTATTATATTATATTATATTATATTATATTATATTATATTATATTATATTATATTATATTATATTATATTATATTATATTATATTATATTATATTATATTATATTATAGTACTTAACTGTGTAGCAACTGCAGTAGCTGCTATCATTGCTGTAACACAGGGAATTGGTTAGCCTAGTGATTGTTGTACTTGCACTTCTTATGACAAATGTACTTATTGTAAGTTGCTTTGGATAAAAGCGTCTGCTAAATGCCCTAAATGTAAATGTAAATGTACTTATTGTAAGTTGCTTTGGATAAAAGCGTCTGCTAAATGCCCTAAATGTAAATGTAAATGTAAAAGCATGCCATACAAAAATCTGCGGATGATGCTTCTGAACGGGTAGATAGTTTAGTTAGAAGCGCTTGCGAATATACCGCTCTCCTTATAATATAAATAAGAGGTCTAAATAGGTAGGTTGCCCTTTTTTTGTTATATGCCTTACAAGCATCTGTGGATTACACTTTTTAAATGCAACTTAAGTAGGTTGTGAATCGTTTACTATACGTTTAGAGTTTATGGTTTATGTCAAGTTTTGAAATGGCCAGCAGAGTGCAGTAGAGTACTACAACAATGTGAGCGTTTGTGTGTAGTAATGACCTATTTCTTTGGAGACAAGAAGCGAAAGGTTTGAAATGGCCAGCAGAGTGCAGCATAGCATAATAGTGCGACCGTGTCTGTGAATGAGGGATGCAGCGAGAGTGCGACTGAGTAACAGATCGCAGCCCAGTGGCGTCACTAGGCTGTTTTATTCGGGGCCAAAAAATTAAAAATAATAATATATTTTCAATATTTATGGGTATATATACTGGTAACTATGGACTGCATTGATTCAATTCAGTGTAGAAATGATGATTCTAGTCAGTAATGGTGGTTAGTTATTTAGAAAGAAACATGGGGATTCCAGGGACATCTCAAAATAAAGTAGCCTAGTCCTTCTGGAAAGATAATAAAAACATAACCAGACTGTTAACCACCTCAAGTGAATTAACCTATCCTATCCCATAGTCAGATCCATCCAGCCATCCATCCATCCATCCATTCATCCATCCATCGATGGATGGATGGATCATAGATGTATGTATGTATGTATGTATGTATGTATGTATGTATGTATGTATGTATGTATGTATGTATGTATGTATGTATGTATGTATGTATGTATGTATGTATGTATGTATGTATGTATGTATGTATGTATGTATGTATGTATGTATGTATGTATGTATGTATGTATGTATGTATGTATGTAGTATGTATGTATGTATGTATGTATGTATGTTGTATGTATGTACTGTATGTGATGTATGTATGTATGTATGTATGTATGTATGTATGTATGATGTATTATGTATGTATGTATGTATGTATGTATGTATGTATGTATGTATGTATGTATGTATGATGTATGTATATGTATGTATGTATATATGTATGTATGTATGTATGTAGTGTATGTATGTGTGTATGTATGTATATGTATATATGTATATATATATATATATATATATATATATATATATATATATATATACATACTGTATATCCCTCTGGCTAGGCCCCGGATGTTAATGAAAGCTAGAATCGCCCCTGTCGTACAAATAAGTCTTCTTCGAGGAAGAAGACGGGCAGGAGACGCCAGGTTTGATTTTTGTAAACCGGTTGCACGTTTATTACCATCTGTGGTAAAACAAGAAGCGTGTCATTAGGACGGTCCATGTTATTAAAGGGGTGGTCCACCAAGGACGTTATTAAATGTTCATGGTCAACAAGTCCACTAAAGACAGAGCTCAGAGGCTTGCTATATATCTGGTGTATGCTGTCCATTATAAAGATAGGGTGCTAATGTGAAAGCGCTGTGGGGCTGTGTGACTGACAGTTTGGCCGGCCTAATGGATGTGATGGGTGTTTTATGCATAAACATTGACTGACTAACCAGCTTTAATTTCAGTACGATAGTATTATACATTTTCTAAGAGTGTGCATAGCTATAGACTTAATAAGAGTACAACATTATAGATCCCCTATCGTGCTCTTAAAATGCATAAGCTACTTAGAATGTGACCATAAAAGAAGCAGTTGAAGTCATCATAGGCAAGATTTTAGAAGATGCTAAAGGTACACACACACACTTTTTGCAGCAAATATAAAATGAAATAAATTGAAAGGATTAATATAATGCATGAAAATCAGAAACGCAGCTTAACCTCTGTAACCATTATGGCCCCAGGCCTCATAGAATGGAAAGTTATTATGCAAAGTTATCATCTGGTTGATCTTGCTAGCACTGTTCGAGCTAGAAAACACAAAAAAAAAATCAAATACTTCCTGAGGGATTACTACTATTAGAATAATAATATATTAAAGGGGTGATAGTATGCTTTTTCGACTTTTCCCTTTTTCCCTGCTTTAAACAGTTATATGCCGTATGTAAACATGTTTTACGTCTGTTAGGCTAGAAAATCTAAGCCGGAACCCAACATACTGGCCAGCCAGATCAGGAAACTCCTGGCGTAAACGAAGCACCACACACAACCGGATGACCATCGGGACATTTTGTCCCAAGTCAAGAGACCCCCAAGTCTGTCGCTCATTCCCAAGTGTCCCCATGCCTTAGCAAACCCTAACCGTACCCCAAAACCCTAGAACCAAATCCTCAAATCCCTAAAACCAGAATGGGGTTCTCAGAACTGGGAATATATAACAATGTTAGACCAATATATTGTTTCCCTTGGGATATTGTATACAGTATGTGCATTTGATTTCCCTCTGCTGTAAGTCAGGCACAGACTAACCTGCTTGGGGTTTCCTTGATCTTCCATCAACAACTTGATGTGATTTGTTCCAACTGATGCATGACTACCGCACCATGAGTGGAATAAGGCTTCGCTGAGTGCTAATAAGAATAACTCCTAAGTCTTTCCATTTTTGACGACAGATTCTAAAAACATTATGGACGTTGTTTTCCGCCGCAAATTGTTGTGCTTCGGAGTCAGTCGTCTTATTATATTTGAAGAAAATCATAGAGAGGATTTGTGTAAAATTGATTTTTTTTATATGCTTATTGTAACAGACGATTCAACCAGGTACAGCTACAGATAGAGAAAACATTTAGTCATTTAGTCATTTATCAAGTTTGTCCTCAAATGTGTTTTAATTAATTACTAATGTAGGCTTGGGATAGGTTTTCCCCCATCAGTCCAGATATATGGTAAACATAACTTCCCCCCTGACCCATTAGCCATAGTCGCAGGGCTTCTAGTAGAATAACTAATCCTAATTAACAGCGCTCATTAACTGTCTAGCCAACAAGTGGGTCATCCCTCAGTGATTTGTTTCTTGTAAAAACTGCTTAAATAAAATATGAAGCAAGAAGTGGAATCCTGGCACAGTCAGATTATACACGTTGGAAACAAATCTCCCGCTTAGGGCCATGTTTTCAATTTGACATACTCCCCCCCACACACACACCCATAGCTATTGCTCAGGGCGTTGCGCATGCAATGTCACATGTTCTGCAAATATTGTAGCGATGAGGAAATATATATGCCTCATTTTTTCCTGACATCAGCCTAGTCACACTCAAATCAGTGTGGATGGCCCTGTCCTTTAAAAGCTGTAGAGTACATATTGCCCAATTACAAACTTAACAACATAGGGCCATGGAATTGGTGTTTATCAGACCCCTTACATTGTTTCCCCCCCTTCTCCTCGGAGGAAGGCAACAGGCAGCCATAACAAGGTATTGGCAGACAGGGGGTGAGGGGCCAGGGGAGAATGTGATGGGAGCTGGGACATTTTCAATTTGGGTCTGATTACCAAACCTTAGACGAATGACAGGGCAATTCACTTCTCATAGGATTTAAATGGCCACTCACCAAACTGATGAATATTATATCAGGGAGCGACTGTATTAAAATCCTCGCTGCCTGGAGATGGTTGGGGGATAAAAAAAACCTTGGATGTCGCATGAAGAATAATCCAGAAAAAACACATGGAGAACACTCCAGAAACAAGAAATCGAGAATTCTCCAGAAACAACACATGGGGAACACTCCAAAAACAACACGTGAAGAACACTCCAGAAACAACATGAAGAAAACTCCAGAAACAACATATGAAGGAGACTGGAAACCAGGGGTAAACAGCACAGTGCCCGAGGCTTTTCACCTCATTTAGCTAATATGGTTGAGGGGGTTGTTTCTGTTCCTCACTACCTTAACATGACATTTAGTCATTTAGACTGTGGTTTTTATCAATACACAATAAATCCCTCAACACCTTAAAGATATTCTTACGGCAATCCAGATAGAAAACAATCTTGAGTTAGAGGTTCTGAGGTTGTCCCCCAGCCATCCAACTTCAATGTTGAAGGAAGATTGATTTTTTTTCCCCCACACACAACAGGGTTTCTTCTACTGGGAAGTGTGGAATTTAATAAGTGTTCTCATAGCCAAGATTAGCCCTGCCCAGCTGTTCCGATATGGTTTTCATATCAATTTATTTTGTGAGCTGTGTTGTGTGTTGTGAGGACAGTATTAAAGCAAAGAGCCCCGCAAAGTTTTTAGATTGTGGATTTACGTCCCTGTGTTACAGTGGCAATGGTGGCATCAGTGGAAGGGGGCAAGCCCGAGCTAGTTCTTGCGGGACCCCTTGATGTGGCTGTGATTGTCAGCCAGATAAACAGAAAACAGTTTGTTAACACGCCGGTAGCTGTGTGGACTTAAAAGCCAGAGGAAGTGCCTTTAAAGTGTTCGGCCAAAGCACTCCATCTTTCCAAAAAATCCCTCAATGGCAATTTCCACTGCCGGAAAGCAAGAACATGTTGGTTTATTTCACACAGAGTTAAATGAGAAGTGCTTGATTTTACAGCTATCTGACATCACAAAATTGTCAATTGAAACTGTAAAGTCCCTAAGTTATTTGTTGTATTTCTAGTTAAATGTAGAAATAATTAGGTTGGTTATGCAACATCTTTTAGCAGGTTCTCCTTCTGGACCACCTGTTTAGTTTCGTCGCCAATTCTCTGATTAGAATTTTACACACAAAGTCATCCAACTGCCTCCATGGGAATGAGGTTTTGGTTCAATCAGGAAGTCTGATGATGGTTTTTTCCATCAAGAAGTTGGCACCAGTACGCTTCCTGGCCCCCGAGAATTATCTTAGACAGATCTTGCACAGAGTGGTGTTTGTGTGTGTGTGTGTGTGTGTGTGTGTGTGTGTGTGTGTGTGTGTGTGTGTGTGTGTGTGTGTGTGTGTGTGTGTGTGTGTGTGTGTGTGTGTGTGTGTGTGTGTGTGTGTGTGTGTGTGTGTGTGTGTGTGTGTGTGTGTGTGTGTGTGCGTGTGTACAGTCTTCAGTTTTTTTAACGGCTTGTGCTTTTGTTTCATCTGTGTGTTCATATACTTTCATAGTTAATTATGTATGCGTGTGTGTGATTGTCATTATATACATGGATGACTTGTGTATGTGTGTGTGTGTGGGTGCAAGCATGAACATTCATAGTAGCCTACTACTGGAGATACATTGGAGAACAATGTGACGAAACATACTCCTTTAATTGGCTTGGGCTCAAGCGGACAGATGATCAGAGCGTTTCTCCTCTCTATAATGGTGCTGATGATGATGTTTCAATAGCTGCAGCAAACAACAAACAAACACAGGGGTAGCACGGGGGAATGTCCCTGAAGGATGCTGTGCTGTGCTTTACTAGGGTAAAAGAGAAGGACACAACATAATAAAGAAGGCGTGAAGCTCTGCTAGGTTAGCACAATTAGAAGTGAATGGACAGTAAGGGCTCATCCAGACCAAGTCAGGCATTGCTGTGAATACCCAATGTGGGAGTATCCTTCATGGCCCATTGGTATGATGAAAGTCAACCTCTCCCGCATGGCCGGGTTGTATGGCTTTGGAAAGGACAACACTGCGGCGATTGGTTTCTCTTCCATCGTCCCGCCTGCTCGGTAAACAGCGGAATGCTACGATGCTAACTTTACATGGCTCACGTTGTTCTTCCCGTGGGCGTCATCCAGTCTGACCGCCACCACAGCGTGACGTCGGGTTGCGTTTCTCCTAAAGTTGATTGAAGATCAACTTGAAGGTCAAAGTGGCTGTGTCATTTCTCACAAGCCACTGCGGCCCCCTGATGCCGCAGCTTAAACGCACTCCAAACAATCAAATGAACGGTCGGACTAGTGCTTGTTGCCACAAGGCCTGATTTGGTGTGAATGAGCCCTGAGACAACCCTTCTTCCATTCCACGCCACAGCTGTCATCTAAACCATCACATCACACATCAGTGACCTGGCTGTGGGTCAAACTGTGGGACGTTCCTAAATGACAGGCCACTACAATACTGGTCTGATTACATCCCCATTACATCCCCATGGCTACTTAGCCTTGGGATTGAAGGAAGTGTAGCTAGATGTTACACCATGCTAGCCAGAGAGGTTTCCATGGTGCAGTCGTGGGCTGTTTTGTGAGTGAAACAGTGTTGAGAAGGAAATTACGTTTTGGTGCATGGTCTCCTGGCATCCCATAGAGACTCAAGGGTATGCTGTTGGTATGCGGTCTAAGTCGACTCTGATTCGCTCTTTCAAAAATATATTATCTTGCTCTGCTGCCTCCCGAGGCACTGGTTTTGTAGAGAGAGTGTGTGTGCGTGTGTACGGAAACGCTTGTGTGTGTGTGTGTGTGTGTGTGTGTGTGTGTGTGTGTGTGTGTGTGTGTGTGTGTGTGTGTGTGTGTGTGTGTGTGTGTGTGTGTGTGTGTGTGTGTGTGTGTGTGTGTGTGTGTGTGTGTGTGTGTGTGTGTGTGTGTGTGTGTGTGTGTGTGTGTGTGTGTGTGTGTGTTCGTGCGTGCGTGCGTACGTGCGTGCGTGCGTGTGTGTGCGTGCGTGTGTGTGTAATAGCGTGTTTGCGTCCTCCTCTATAGCTGTACGAGAGAGCGCTTTAAAATATTCAGAGGAGCATATCTAATCAGCCGTTTTATAAAACAATTTGCTGACAATCATAAAGTAGATTGGTGTAAAATATATTTTATTTTAATATTTAATAAAACAGACTAATCAACGAGGAACCGAGAAGTACAGAAGCGGTGTATTCATTATTTCGTCATTTTTGCCACAAAATGTTTGTAATTATGTTTATAATTAATGAACAATTCCAGGCTGTTTCCTCTTGTTAGTGAAAAGAAAAAGTGTGCGTTGATGGTGATTTAAAAGATGAGTTTGTATCAGGAATAATTTGCCTGCTGTCATGTCCTGAAAATGCTTTTATAGAAAACCAAAGTGATGTTTTCATATTTCCCACCTCAAATGAGTCATCACCATAACACACAGAAACCAATCTTGGATCAAACAATGCTTTGAGATTACACCAAACTGGAGGCCAAATGTACCCGTATTAAAATGGGATAAAAATGTAGTTCAACTATTGCTATCTTTTATTTTCATGACCAATTAGTGTATTTTCCTACAATGATATTCATATTTAAAGCCTTTTACCTAACACAATATGTTTTGGGCCGAGTTCAATAGGCTGCTGATAACCTTGGTGGCAATGCAATGAGAAATCCCAGTCCCCCGTCTCTCAGACGTGCCATTTAGAACAATCAATTATAAAACACACTTCAGTTCCTGTTTGGTGAATGGCGGCCAAATGAGATTATCACTAATGCATTATAAATAGGGCTCCAGTTGTCATACTGATGCTTATTCCAGGAGGAGAAAGAAATCAGGTCTTTAATCACATGCTTCGCCGGCTTCTCATAGATCTATCTATTCACCATCTGTACTCTAACATCACAGACCCTTGTACGACTCGGTATCAGCCAAGCTGATGTTGGTTGAAGGAGAAGCCTTAGCCCTACTGTTCTTCACCTCGCGTAACGCGCGGAGCAAAGTGACAGTGTGTGTGCCCGGAGTCAAACGATTGAATTTGAGGGTTTTGCAGAGAATGTGTTCTCAGCAACGATCCAAGAGAATTTGTCATTTGAACAGTGACATCACTGGTGACAAGACACTTGTTTACTCTAGAATAAGGCTACATTATTAACCATTGATAAACATTAGTTAATGGACTAATGGGCATTATTGTATAGCATTAGCATTGGGTTGAGGATTAGGGGTGGGATTAGGTGGATTTGATTAGTTAACCGTTTCCATATTAAATTATGTATAAATTAATATCTGAGAACACCATACACCAACACCATTAAGATAGTTAACATGAACCTCTTTTTTTAACATGAACTCCATAAGAAAATCATTATTAGGCCATTACGTAACTGGGAAATATATGTAAACTATATATGCTTATTCCTGCAGTAACTTTTAATAATGTTGATTAATGAATGTACCCTCATTTAAGACGCCGTCAGAGCCAGATTCTTCACTGAATGCGAGAGAGGAAGCAGTGCAAGGCCTTATAGTCTAGCAGTGGTGAGCTTTGGTCATAAGAGTGAAGAGATGTGGTCTTGAATGTTGTCTTTAAGAGATTGTGTGAAATACACCTGGGTTATTGCAGATGCAGGTGTGTGACTGTTGGCCCCTTCATTCAGATTCATGGAATAATGTGAAACTACATTTCCATGACCATTGATCACCTGGTTGGGCCAAATGGTTGACCAGTCAGCGCGTGGTGGTATCATCATCATCTCTCTCTCTCTCTAACATTCTCTCTCTCTCCCCCCTGATGTATTTTTTCCATAGCAAACCGAAAAGATTAATAGTGTGTCCCTTATTGGGTTTTGATTACTTCTGTTCACCTTGAGGCATTAAAAAATAAAACAATAATAAAATATTATTTGTTCTCTGCCCGTTAGCAGAACGACAGGGCCGTAAATCAGAAGGGCCAAAGGCTTGTGTGTATATGTGTAGGATGCTGAAGCTCTATATGAGCTATATAGCTATAGGGAAACACTAGTAGTGACATTTACATTCAAACAAAAAGATAATCAAAGATTCACACAATAAAAGGCTGAATATTCATTTGGATCCTTGATTTATATTGTTATTTTAGTTTTGGCATGGGGTTATATCAGGCTGGCCTTTCTTATTCTGCTGATGGTATAGGCCTAGTTCGGGATTGACTAAAGGGCTTATAAACTTTCTGAGCCCAACAAATATACAACTTTTTTTGTGTTTCATATTTATTTTTTATTTTCTTAAACACAAAACAAAACAACAAACACAACAATCACAAACCTCATATACATACATCACAAGATAACAAAACTCAAAGGACATTACAAAACAATACACAACACGGGGGGTTCGGGGGCGGTGCAGATCCATAATATTAAATAAATGAAATTAATTGCCCAGTTTCCCAAATACAGTCTTATAAAGTCTCATAAAAATCCAGGGACCTTCAGCCCCATGGTCAAGATCATTGATGAACATGGTTGCACGTTCCATTGACAGGAGAGCCATAAAGTATTTTAACCACTTGTCAGTGTTGAAGCAATTTGGTTTTTGTACTTTCCAATTCATCATAATGATTTGTTTAACCGAAAAAAAGGGCTAAAGCCATAATGTGTTGCGTAAGAGTTGACTCGATATTTCCGACTCCAGTGGTATTTTCATTCCACATTAGATGTATCAATGAAATATACAATCTTGATGAAAATGGTGACAATAATCTCTAATTTATATCTCTATGAATGATTTATTTTTTAACAAATGAAAAATATACTAAAAATGAAAATAAAAAGCGTCATTCCAGTTCCAGACCGTAATGCTGACAGGATGAAAAACAATATTCTAAAAAGATTAGGGGAAATATTTTATACTTTATACAGAGTAGTGGCTAATGTTCAACTCTCATAGAAATATGTTGGATTCCCTTTGTCTCTTATATCAATAGACTATTTTGTCTAAAGGATCATTACAAAATTGTTTAAGTTTCAAACAAACTGGCTTTGTTTTGGGTAATTTTGCTGCATTAATCTCAGTTTTTGTAAACATTAATACATCCAAGAGTAATGGCTCTATGTGTGATAATAAATATATAATATACATTTAATCAAACTGACAAATTCTGACATTCTGACAAATGTACTGACTGCAAGTCGCTTTCGATAAAAGCATCTGCTAAATGCCCTAAACGTCAATGTCAATTTTAAGTAAAATATCTGTTTGCTTCCTTAAGCATCACATTAAGGCCCAATCCCATTTCTACCCCTTACCCCTTCAAAACAAGAGGGAGGGGTAAGGGGAAGGAGTGAGGGGTAGAAATGGGATTGGGCCTAAAGCTCAGGGACATCCCTCTCCTTTGTTCATGTGGTTTAGTAAAGTATAATAAGACGGTCCGAATTGCATCCAAAAGGGAATTGCAAAATGTGTTCAGTGATGTGTGGCTTTTAGAGGTGCAGCATTCTATATATTTAGCCTTACACATACAACATATGACGTATGATTATCTATGAGATGAACAACAGACGTGATCTAAAAGTCCCATCCAGCCATAAGGCACCTGGAAATGAAATGATGTGATTGAGTACTTCATTAAGCCCTGGGAAATCAATCAGTTTCAAATTATTTCTTTCTGAATTGGCATGATGTCTGGATTTCAATAAATATCGTTTGGAATTGATCCCTTCTATTCGTTGTACATCTGAAATAAGCACACAAAAATATACAATATTTGGAGCAAAAAAACATTATAAAAAACGTTATTATTTGTGTTTCTTTTATTCGTGTGAAATACCGTTCCACAGACAGAGAACATTGGATGAAATCAGTCAACAGGTGTCAAATGGCAAATACACTTCACATATTCAGAGCAGTATCAAAGTACAGTACAATGAGAATAGAACATTCACATGACATGACTATTCACATGTTCATTCCCTTGTTTTTTTTCATCAGTAGAAATAAAATAGCTTCCTGTTTTATACTTCTGGCAGAGACAACTCCTATGGTATAAATGTTGAATGAAAACGTACAATGCTGAACTGTCTTGAAGAAGAAGGCAACGGATCCAATGAAGGATTATAAATATAGCTCTGTAATGTTTTCACCTTATTATTATTAGTAGTAGTATTCATAAAAAGGATCAGAATATATAAATAATGATAATAATAATATGATAAATCAATGATATACTCTCATTCTACAATCCGTAAATGTTCCATTACGTCACATTGTTGTCCAAAAAATAAATCGAGAGCTCTGTGGGGAGGGAGGTGTTGTTGGGAACGCACCCCTTGCAGTGGGATAAACGATAGTTGTTGCTGTGCTCTGGCACGGTCTAAAGTGCAAGACGAAAACAAGGTTTGTGTTTTACAGAGAGCAGGTCTAGGGTTGTGTTTTCCCCTCTCGGACAGGGGAGATGTTTTGGACAAATAGCTTGCGGGGCGCCAGATAACAGTTCTCCTTCTACCAGTGGAGAGACAGGCACACGATAGAACCTCTCACAGGGCCTGGCAGACTGTGTCTGCATTCTGGATCGCTGCCAGTACGATGCTCTAAAAGAGAAATTCATAACGTATGAATTATTTAGATTTCCCTCCATCTTTCAGTCTTTCATTTATCTTTATTCTTTTTATTTCACCCTACATATTTTCTCTCTCAAAGCTTTGGTTGAAGTGATTGAGACATGTACAAACTGAGGGATCCACACTGGGTGGCATCTCACACGCGTGCACTCTAAAAGTAAACCCGCTTAGTATGACCAGAAGACGGGCCACAAAAGATGAATGTGTTATTGCAAAGAATATTCACACTGTTTGGCAACCCTTCCCCTTCCCAAGCGATGTAGAGACGGACATTCATGGGCACATTCAGGTTGGCGGGAGCTGTCAAGTTGCCCTTCCGTTTATTGTTTTATTTTTGAAAAACTTTTCTGCATAAAAGGCCTAGCTTCCCGGTACTTAATCTTTTTTGTTGGATATAAACCAACAAAGCTAAAGTACCTTGGAATTTCACAGCCAGGCCAGAATATTGTAGTAATCAAACAAAAAGATGTAGCTTTATTTTTTACTTTTACTATTTTCTTGGCTACACATCTTTAATTTTTTTTCATTCAGAGCTTTCTGTGATGTCTATTTTACAAACATGTATTGCTTGTTAGCAATGAATTAAAAAAAAAAAGTATCTACTGAAAATTACAAATACATTCCAACAAAATGTGCATCCTTACTATCTGAAAAGATCGAAGCGAATGCATATTCTAGAAATAACCATGAATCACGAGATGTTGTCGCATCCTGGGCAGCGAGAGAAGTCACTAGATGCACAGTGAAGCGAAGACCCTGGCTGTACTTTTCAACCCCCCAATAATCACTGAGCGCTTTCACAGCCCCACCCCCGTTACCTTCCCATGATACACTTTAATCGCAACTTATGGCCGAACGACCCCAGCCCCCCCTTATTGTGTCACATGTCATCGGTCACAGTTTGTCATTATTAAGTGGTTCTGGAAACAGCTCTCATTAACACAGTATTATTCATGAATAATAAACATTGATTAAACTTCTACAAATGTGTTAAGACCACTGTTCACATCCATGCATTTCATGCATAGATGACGGCCCACAGAGACCACGTCGGGGGGGGGCTGACGAGAGGAACACTGAACGCCATAGACCCCTCCCCCGCCTCAACACATCAACACCTGTTGCTCGGAGATGAGGCGCTCCCCCGAGACCCCCAAGACAGCTTGTATGATCCAGCGCCGTGATAGGCTTGTCTTGAGCGTCACCGCGGTTACGACATTGGTTCCCCTTCCACGGGGGTTGCTCTCGCCGTTGTTTTCACTCGAACTCCCCCCCCCCCCCCCCCCCCCCACTCCCTGGGTTCAATGACGTCATCCAGATCTGAATGTTTAGTAATACATTGCACACGTTGTACTCTACAGAGACAGGACCCCCCCCCATCGTGGTGCAGGGGACACATGCACAGCTGGAGACTTGGCACATCGCTTTCCACAGTTGACAACCGGACTTTACTTTACACAGTACTTGGGTGGCCGCACACACACACAATTATACTCTCACACAAAAAAGCGCACACACACACACACACACACAACCACATACATACGCACAGGCACGTTCATGCACACAGAAACATATGCGCACCCAAACACACACCCAAACCCACGCACTCACATTTTGTCACAAAGACACACGCAAACACCACAATGGGTAGCGCATGGAGGACCTACCACAGGACGATGATAATATAGTATATTCTGAGGGGCTCTGTAAGTTGTCGGCTAGTCGCTGCAGCGATATCTTCTCCTGAAGACCCGAGGGCATCATCACCACTACAGTTTCGTGTCAGTTTTGTTTTGTGTGTTTTGTTCTCCACAATGCGTTGTTGGTTTTTTTGTAGTGAGTTCAGGGTAATCCTCAGCTCTCGAGTCCTACTTCATGCCGCTCCGGAGCACCTGATTGGCTGCGATCAGCATGACGCTGATGATGAAGGCGATGGCGAAGGCGCAGATCAGACTCTTCCGAACGCAGGTCTGCTTCACCGTCGGGCTGGAGCCTAGCGGGCAGAGGGGAGGGCCACGGTGAGGGAGAAACAGAATCATAGGTCTGCTCAGACATTGTCTCCGGTCCAATTTAATCAAGTCTTGCTGAATGGCTGACCGGGTCGGAGTCAAGTCTAGTTTTGTCTCTCTAAATGAGAGACAAAACATCCCAGAATGAGGATGTTCACAAACACGAAAAATTCCAGGGATGATTGTTTTTTCACTGCTGATTCGGTACGCAAAATTGCGTTAAGATTACAATGGTGATTGGAGCGTCACAAAGGAATGGAGCGTAGCCCGATCATTTCCACAGGAGAGGAGCGGAGTAGACCACAGACGAGTGTTATCTTATTTTCTCGAAGGTGGCAGAATAAGCTCTTTGGAACCAATAAGGATGTTTATAACCGGGGCTTTATTAAGTTCTTGAAGCAGCCTGGTAATCGAGTTGGGGTAAATTGAGTCAAGATGAATTCAACCCCCCCCATCCCCCAAGTCTCCACTCCATAGGGTCTCTCTGTAATCCTTTTACAAGAATAACTTTTCTTTATCATTTTTGAACTTGTTTTTTTTTAAACAAAAACAAGTTAAGTTTATTCCAAATCAATTTTCCTTAACTTAAGTCCTTAACTGGACAGGCTTGACTAAAAACTGGACCTGGGCCCAGCAATGATATAAGGTCAAAGTGGTTTTATTTATCAAATGCCCAGCATAACAGGGACATTCTTAGGACATGGAAGCATAAACTACGCAGTTGTAGAAAAATATAATAAACTATTAAAACTATTAAATAAATATGAAGCATAACATTAGGGAACAACAGAACAGGTTGCAACAAGAGATGTAGACAGATGGATTGAGGAGAGTGCACAATCTGGCCTCTTCAGGGCGGCTTCAATAAGGGCTGCCGTGTTGCCCAGTGGACAATGCATTGACCTGGGTCCAGGGTGGTGTCACGGTCCCAACAGGATAGGTTCGGTCGACATACTTTCCCCCGTACTGTCCACAGTCTAACCTGTAGGCCTCACAAGGAGCATGCCTAAAGCCTAACTGCACCCTAATGACCTGTAAATGTATTCACTGTATGTAAAAAAAATAATGAAAGTAGCTTTGCAGTTGGTTGATGTGTGTTGGAACATGGTTCTACGTGTTCTGAATGTTCTGCATGCTTCATGTGTTCTATGCCTGTTCTATGTGTTTTGTCTGTTTGTTTCATGTATTCTGTGTGTTCTGCCTATTTTGCCTGCTCAGTGTGTTGTTTTGGTTCTGTGTGTTCTATATATTCTGTGTTCAATGATCCATGGGTTCCGTGTGTTCTGGTTGTACTTCTGTGTTCTGTGTGTTGTTCTGTGTTCTATGTGTTCTTTGTGTTCTGTTACGTTTCTGTGTTCTTTGTGTTCTATTTGTTCTGCGTGTTTCGTGTGTTTGGCATGTTTTGTCTGTTCTCTTTGTTCTGTGTGTTTTATGTGTTCTGTGTGTGCTGCGTTTTCTGTGTGTTCTGTGTGTGGTCTCTTTGTTCTGTGTGTGCTGTGTGTTCCGTGTGTTCAGAATGTTTTGTCTGTTCTGTCTTACTGTCAATGTCCACCTGGCAGTCCTCTGGGTTCTGAATGTGGTTCTCCTCCGTCATGATGATGTTCTCGATGTCCTTCATGGTCAGGTGGTCGCAGAAGGTGTCGTACAGCAGTCTCTTCAGCTCCTCCACGGTCAGCTTCTGCATGTCACACTGGGGGAACTCATGGTCGCACATGCAGATCCACAAACACACATGTGATCGCACACACACATGTACAAACACACCCAGGCGCATTCAATTACTTTCAAGAAGGATACTTCCATTTTAGAGCAATAGCAGGGCAATGACAAACAAATGTACAGACACACACATTAACAGAGTCACACAAACACACACACACACACAGACACACACACCCACACAGACACACAAACACAAAGACACACACAAACACACGCACACACACAGACCACTGATGTAAATAATGGTTCTGTGTGGTTATCATCGGGGTCGTTATCACAGCCATGTTCTGACAGAACTTGCACGGCGCCAAACAGGAGGCTTTAATCTATACATTCCATTAAGTTGTCACGGTGAGCAGGTAATCAGCAAACTGTCACCAAAGGAGATCCTATCTGTTGACGTGCTAATTAAGGTTAATGCACAAATGATAACGAAGGGTGTCCCCGCAGGATAGCTATTCTGAAATCATCTTGAAGAACCAAAAAAAAATCTTCTTTAAAGAAGAATTGGTGCAAAACTGGCTGTGAAAAGGCTGCATGGATTACCCCCCAGCAAACGCCACCTCACTGATACACGCCCTCCACCCTGCGCTTCACTTAATGTTCCTTTGAATATTGAAAACAATCAATGTTCACATAAGGATTTCGTCCTTATGAGTCGTCATTGAGGATTGAAGCTTGCCCATGGGACAGTGTGTGACACATTGCGTTTGTCGTTACGTCAGCATTTCACCTCGTTAGCCTCTGATGACTCCGGTACTCACTCTGCTCTTACTGCCCTTTCGTTGGCTATTAGTTGCACAGTCTGGTGATTACCTTCCAGAAGACCGAATCAAAGTCGGTGCCGTTGAACTTATCTGGCAGCCCTCCCGCTGTCAGCTTGGGTCCCAGGAGGGTCACGAACTCTTCAAAGTCAACTTGTCCGTCACCTGTGAGGGAGCAGGAGAGCAGCTGTGAATCATCTGTTATTACGGAGGCACAGCACAAGTTGTGGTTTGTTTAATCAGTTGTGGTTATACAACATGTACCCGATGGTTCAAGGATAATCCGCTTATTATTAAATAGGAGAACTTACCTCGTAATGTACATTGTTATGTTTAATCTGTTTCCTCAAGAGAATCCTAAACCTGTGTGTGTGTGTGTGTGTGTGTGTGTGTGTGTGTGTGTGTGTGTGTGTGTGTGTGTGTGTGTGTGTGTGTGTGTGTGTGTGTGTGTGTGTGTGTGTGTGTGTGTGTGTGTGTGTGTGTGTGTGTGTGTGTGTGTTTCAAAAAAGTATTGATTTTCCCATGCTGCTCTGAAATGGTGGGAGAATGCAATTTAGAGGAAATGAATGGAGCTGCTGTATTTCCTGAGCTAGTAATTCATTTGATCTACAAGTCAATACTAGTACTGTACCAGTGTGTAGATTTAGTTTAGTGTAAGAGTTAGTTTCTGTGTGCGTGTGTGTTGCAGTGTCAGGTGTGTGTTGCAGCGTGTGTGTTAAAGTGTGTGAGCGTGTGTGTGTTGCGGTGTGTAGTGTGTGTGTGTGTTTTGCAGTGTAAAGTGTGCATGTGTATGCATGTGTGTGTTGCATTGTTAAATGTGTTTGTGTGGGTGTGTGCGCGTAGGTCTGTGTGTGTGTGTGCGTGTGTGTGTGTGTGTGTGTGTGTGTGTGTGTGTGTGTGTGTGTGTGTGTGTGTGTGTGTGTGTGTGTGTGTGTGTGTGTGTGTGTGTGTGTGTGTTGCAGTGTAAGGTGTGTGTGTGTGTTTCATTGTAAGGTATGTGCCTGTGTGTTGTAGTGTAAGGTGTCTGTGTGTGTTGTAGTGTGTGCTGCAGTGTAGTGGGTCTGTGTGTGTTGTTGTGTGTGTTGCAGTGTAAGGTGTGCCCTCACCGTCCATATCCAGCCTCTGGATGATGACCTCAAGCTCCACCTCGTTGGGCATGTAGCCCAGCGAGCGCATGGCCATGCCCAGCTCCTGCTTGGAGATGAAGCCATTCCCGTCCCGGTCGAACACCTTGAAGGCCTCGCGGATCTCTGCACAGCACACACAGGCAGATCCATGCGCGCGCACACACACACACACACACACACACACACACACACACACACACACACACACACACACACACACACACACACACACACACACACACACACACACACACACACACACACACACACACACACACACACACACACACAGGCATGCACGCACGCACGCACGCACAAACAGACACAGGTTACATATTTGTGAACACATGTTATACACGCTTATATACGTCATTTGGTAGGAAAATATCTGCTAACGCACAGACAAAAAACAGAAGCATGCGGCCCAAAAAACAGAAGGGTGCACAAACACAGACATACACACATGTACACAACAGAAGAACACCCCCCCCCCACACACACACACACACACACACACACACACACACACACACACACACACACACACACACACACACACACACACACACACACACACACACACACACACACACACACACACACACACACACACACACACACACACACACACACACATAATAGCACAAAAGAAGGACACAACACATACACACACACAAATGAAAGACAGAAGAACACAACGCACCCACACATAAATGTACAAATGAAGACCACATCCAATTTTATTCACAGAAGAAACACACACACACACACACACACACACACACACACACACACACACACACACACACACACACACACACACACACACACACACACACACACACACACACACACACACACACACACACACACACACACCTCACACCAAACACACACACACACACACACACACACACACACACACACACACACACACACACACAACACACACACACACACAGCGAGGAGGGCATGTGAAGAGGAGGGCATGTGAAGAGGGAGCCGCTCAGCGCTCCACAGAGACTCTTGTTTTGCCGCATCAATGGCTGAGTCATCATGGTACGGGGGCTGCATGGTGCAGGACAACAGCTCTCCCCCCACCACAGCGGATATGGCGGTCGTCAGAGTTACGCGCTCCCCGTACATCACACCTCACATCACTCTCAAACACGGAGAAATGACACACGTAAAGAGGCATGTGGACGGACAGCGAATCCCAGCCGACGAGGCTAGAACATCATGTGGTTGGACTTTGCCGTGCGCATCACCATGTGTCATGAAAACTGGGTCGGTGTCCACCTCCAAACATGACTCTACTTGCAACATGCAAGCATCACTATAACTGAAATTCAAGCACTACTATACTTATGTATTCAAACATCACTGTAACTGACATTCAAGCATTACTATTCTTATTTATTCAAACATCCCTCTAACTGACATTCAAGCATTATTATACTCATGTATTCAAACATCACTCTAGCTGGAAATTCGAACATTTTTCCGACTTAACATTCAAACAATACTCTGACTGAACACACAGACAATACTCCAACTGAATTCATTGATAAAACTATTTTATTGTCTATTGTTCTATTATCTACGATCATATTAACAGCACACCTTTGCCAGAGTGTAACCCATATCAATAAAAATATTATTCATGACCTAACCAGGTCATGAATAAGGTCATGACCAGTTTCATATAAATTCATATATAACATATAAATGTAACAGTATCCATGACCTTTCTGCTGAGTTTAACCTGACAGCGACCGCCAGAAGAACTCATAAACCCCATGACTTCCGAAATAATTTCAGAAGACAAAGGGATCTTTAACACCACGAATTTCTCTCTTCTGGTTCCCTCTGGTGCTAATAAATATTTCATTACTTTATTATTGTCTTCCTCTTAGAATTCCTTCTGCCCTATGTTTGAAAACTGCCCAAGCCCATACTCTGGTTGACACCACGACACCACTCACAAATCCCTTCATTTATATGCATTCTTTCTCCTATTTAAGTTCCTCCATTGAGCCACATACTAATGTGACATTACGCAATTAGCATACAAAGTCCCAGCGCGACAAGGCTTAACCATGTCTATGTGTTAAGCACATACCATCTCCAGAAGTCACGTTGTTGGATTTTGTGTTTAGCTGGAAACAGATACTGAAAATACTTCACGAGAATCTTAATGTGAGATTCTTCTGTGGAGTCTAGGAAAATTAGCATAGCGTTTTACATTAGCCCCTTAGCGCAGGGAAAAAAAACACATCGCTTTTTATATGAAAACATAAGCATTATCACAACATATATATATATATATCAATGTTTACCTCTGCCATATGTACACTGAATAAATCATTCACCAGACAAGAGGGAAGCTTCCTCCGAACGGTAATGTGTTACTTCAGCTTTCACTGCACAGCACTGAAACATTTTGAAAGAAAATGTTTTGTGATATATTACAGTGTCATCATTGGACTTAGCCCCGAGCCTGAATCTGCAGACCGACAGACAAAACACAACACTTTATGAAAGATGGTATTCAATGTGCTTTGGTCCCTGTGTATAAAATAGGTTTCCAAGCGTGGAGGACATAGTGTTGTTGAACCCAAACCACCTCATCACAAAGAAATCCATCCACAGTGACGGGTTATACCTGCCAATCACGCAAAGCAATGGATTACAACACGCTGTCCAATTTATTACAAAGTAATAATAATACACCGATCAGGGCATTCCATGAAGCCATTTCTCATAGCTGATCCCACCAAAGCCCCCAGGTGTAAATAATGAAGAAATATATAAATAGATGTGTGTGTATGTTTTCGGGGTGTTTTGCTGGGCGTTTGGGTGTGCCCGCTTCTTGGGGAGAGCAATCCACCGGTGTCCACCTGAGCCTCGCTGCTCCCAGACCTGGGCTCCCAGGCTCAGTGATTAAAAGAACACCTGTGCCCCATCCCAGGCAGCACAACCAAGAACCCACCGTGGAATAGGGGGCTAGAGCAATTCCAGAAAGCGCTTCCCTCTCTGAAGCTTGATTTACTGATGACAGGCCATGGCCACTGCCAAACGCAGAGGGTCCACTGTGTCCGACATCAGACATCGGACTGCGTTTTGGACTGTCACGAAACACAGATGCACCTTTACCCTAGAATGTTAACAGTGAACTGTTTGATTTACGTATTGCATGGACACCATTCTGCCGATTACAACAGCAGACTCTAGAATCAGACACGGCGAAGACATGACAAATGCACAGCAATCCCTTATAATTAAAGGTCTTTGCTGCATGGATGATTCTGACATCATCCTTGCACGGGTGACTTAACACAACACGTGTGATGTTGTTAATTTAATTCACATATTTGGACCCCATGTAGATGCACTGCAGTTCCTCTGTATGTTAATTTCTCTCTCCCTCTCTCTCTTCCCTTTATATCTGTCCCTCCATCTCTCTTTGTATCTGTCTCTTTCTCCCCCCTTCTCTTCACAACTCTCCCTCTCTCTCTCTCTCCTCTCTCTCCTCTCTCTCTCTCTCTCTCTCTCTCTCCTCTCTCTCTCTCTCTCTCTCTCTCTCTCTCTCCATCTTTCTCCCTCTCTTTATCACACCATCTCTCTCTCTACAAATCTCACTCCTTATCTTGTTCTCTCCCTCTCTCCCTATTTTTCTCTTGCTCAATCTCTGTCTCTCTCTTGTCTGAACCCTTCCTATGATTGTCTTTGATGTTCTAAATGTCTTGAATGGGCTTCAAAGAAGGCCCACAGGACTCATGGGACGCGATCTGACAGATTTCTAAAGCCAAAAAAAGAGAGAGAAAGAAGGACAGACAGGAAGAGAGATAGAGAGAGAACAAGAGCAAGAGAGAGTCACACAAACACACACACACACACACACACACACACACACACACACACACACACACACACACAACACACACACACACACACACACACACACACACACACACACACAGACACAGACACCAGAACACAGACACACACACACACACACACACACACACACACACACACAACACACAACACACACACACACACACACACACACACACACACACACACACACACACACACACACACACACACATATAGAAAGAGAGACAAAAAGAGGGAGAGAGACAGAGACAAACACAGAGAGACAGGGACACAGAGAAACAGAGAAAAGGATAGAGGCAAACTCACAGACAGACGGACAGAAGGAAAGACAGTAGGGCTGCTAGATTAGAATAAAATCATAATCATCAATATTGAAATCAGGATTCAAACGATTATTTTTGAGTTTGAAATCATGATGTATTTGTTCAGCATGTCTCTCCCAAAAAACACTTTGCAACTGAAAACTTTGACATTTCGCCTTAAAAAAATACACAAAATGGTCAAATAGAAAATGCTTGAATCCAAAATAATGTACAGATATGTATCCAGCTGTTCTGTTTAAGTTTTGTGATCGTTCGACGCTAAAATCGAAATCGCGATCAAATTGTATTAATCGCCCAGCCCTAAAAGACAGACAAACAAACAGATTCGAAAAATTAAAAAAATAGTTTTATCGGATAGGATAGAATAGAAGAGAACTGAATTGACGTTTACTTTTTCTGCCTAGGTTGACAATGTGCTGTTGGCCAACATTAAGAACAGCCACCACCTGATGACATACAAACAAGTTGCGTGAAGTGCGCTGCAGTGCCCCTTTACAGTGAGACGATAGTGGGAATTCAGCTGAACAATTGAGATCCTTGTCTCTGGAAAATGCCCATTTGAGGGATCTCACGGCTCCCCAGTGTTAAATCCAGTCTCAAACTAGTCTCTGGAGACCTTGTCTGTCTGTATGTGGAGTGGATTGTGCTCCGTCACTGACTATGTCGCTGAGCAAAACAAGAAGACTGTTTGAATGCTAAATGCACATGTAAGGAAGATGCAGCACTCCACAGAGTCCTCCAACAGAGAGGCAAACCCTTTTTGTTTCCGGACTCATATTGGCCCCCTGGGTCTTATATCGTCTCATTGTTGCTACCACACTAAGATCCTTTGTATCCACACGGCTAATTCTGAGGTCATGGGTATGATGGGATGTAATCTCAAGAGTCAGACTGAACTCTTCTATATTATATCTATTATTCTTTAGATCTGTAGCCATAGTGTGATTACATCATTCACACTCCGCACTCACTCGTTAGGTAAGAGCCTAATGAAGATCCACTGAGAACAATCAACCCCTTTTACTGGTGTGTGTGTGTGTGTGTGTGTGTGTGTGTGTGTGTGTGTGTGTGTGTGTGTGTGTGTGTGTGTGTGTGTGTGTGTGTGTGTGTGTGTGTGTGTGTGTGTGTGTGTGTGTGTGTGTGTGTGTGTGTGTGTGTGTGTTTCTGTGGGAGCTTGCGATTTTGGTTGAGTGTGTGAGTGCGTGCATGTGTGTGTCTGTGTGTGTGTGTGTGTGTGTGTGTGTGTGTGTGTGTGTGTGTGTGTGTGTGTGTGTGTGTGTGTGTATGGTTGTGTGTGCGTGCACTCTACCTCAGTGAACTACCTCTAAGCATTAATCCAGCTCTAGCTGTAAGGGGCCTACATGGGAACCTGACCATTTCAATAAGATCATGACTGACTTCTAACGAGACTCTGGAGTGTTTGGAGACAGAAGGGTATTTAGGGGCCAGGAAGATCTTTATACCGAGGAAATCTTTCTTGGATCACTTTGTAGATATTAATTTTCCAGACAGTACCTTGGGCCTCAAAGGAACAAGATATAACAAAAACTACAACAGAGGATCAGTAACCCCTTTTGAAGAAAAGAGGCATCACCAATAATAATTTATTAACAATCAATGATTTATCAAGAATAAAAGCCTCTGCAGCAGGTATAAGCTGACTGGGTTGAGGCGCTAATGGCAGCAGGGAGAATATAAAACACTTTCTTGTCAGTTCAGTTTTTTTCTTCTCAGGTTTGAATGAACAAATTCTCCCCGTCAGTCAAATCACTAAAGCTGTCACAAGATTACGAGAAAAATGGTGCAAAAACGACTGTGTGTAAAAGGTTAAGCTGCAGAGAGGAGGAATGTCACTTCTATACCTGAGATGAACCAGGATGCTTAACGTTAAACTGAGACGCTGTGGTCGCTACCTGAGATGACACTGGAAGATTAAAGTTACAGTGTGACACTGGGATAGCTTCTATACCTGAGATGACCCCGGAAGATTAACGTTACAGTGTGACACTTTGATAGCTTCTATACCTGAAATGAACCTGGACGATTTACATTGCAGTGAGTCACTGTGATAGCTTCTATACCTGAGATACCCCTGGAAGATTAACATTGCAGTGAGATGATGTGTCTGTCCATTTTCTTCTTCTTCTTCTTCTCTGCTTCAGAAAATTGAGAATCAATTGATCCAGGGCTGCAGTTTCTGTCTCTGTTCCTTCGCCTACTTTAAGAGCCGAGCCGATATTCTTGCAGCAGAGAACCCAAATAGAGGTCAGACGTGGAGAAAAAAACATCAGAAGCCTCCGCATTGCATCACAAGCGGCCGACCAATCCCTGCTCAGCTTCTCTGCCTCAGTGGGCTGGACACAGTTCATATTCTGCAATTCAATATTAATCTTAGCGGGTCATTTATTTGGTTAAGTTTGGAGGACAATCGAAGACACCTTCATTTCTACAAGTGAAAAGAGCGTTGTCGCTCCAAACACATCGCACCTCATTTCAAAATCGAAATGGAGATACATGTCTTCACCCCCGCTCCCCCCGCTGGCGGTGGTGGAATAAAGAGCTTGGTTCTCAATCAAATGCCAATTCAACAGGGTGAAGAACATGGCAGGCTTACACAAGTGGACTTCTGGAGACACTGCTTTCTGGGGAGGTGAAGGACACGGCCGGTGTGATGAGTATACTGGCTGTTCGAGTTCAGTGTGCATGTAGAGTGTCTGATTACCGTGTTGACTGAGACGCACCAGATTAATAGCAAACACAAGCACAAACACACACACACAACACACGCACACACACACACACACACACACACACACACAAAATACCATACATATCTTATGTTCTATGTTATACATAAAACTGATCCCTTTATACAACTATATAACAGGAGAAACACATTTTACTCAATGATGACTCAGTGTTTTGAAGCCAAACATCAATAAGGATCTTAACCAGTCTTAGCATGGTTGCCAGTTAGAGAAAAGTGTTTAACTTAAGAAGGTCACTTTCCCATTAACAACCAGGGCCAAGTTCCACTTGATCAATGATGATGACATGGATCAATACAGTGATTGATCTCATGTCTCCCCGCAGGACTATTGACTATTGGCAGTAAGTGTGGACTAAACAAAGCATTGTTTAAACGTCTAAGTCATGAAGTGAGAATGATGTGACCATATAATCCGACTATTCGGATATTGGTCTAATTTAAGGGTATATAAACTTTAGGAACACAAATTCCGGTATTTTCTAGTTGGAATGAAGCAGAATGGTTTTTGATTTTGATAAAATTCTCAAAAAGGCTGACAGGGCAAAATGGTACCATATTCTCAAAAGAAAGACAAATGTTTTTGTCTTTAAAGTACACCCCTTATTGATGTGATATACCAGTAAAATTAATCTCTAAGGGAATGTGTTGTTTGTTGGGTTGTTTTGCAGAGTCTTCATATTGGTACTATTGGCCCTAAGAGCCGGAGAGTGAAACCTGGTTATCCTTGAGACTGCTGAAGTCCAGGCTACATCGTGACTAGACTATTCATCTGACCTCAATAATGCGTCAGAATGTTTCTGACGCACCCTGGGAACAACAAACCTACTAAAGAAGAATTTCTCACGAAAAAAAAAAGCCGAAAGCTTTTAATTTTAAAGGAGACATATTATACCACCAGGTGTGAGTGTGATTAGCCTTACAAGCAGTTTTGAAAATCTTCCCCATATGACATCACTAGTGGGCCTGTCCACTTAGATCTGTGCTGGATAGATCAGTCTACCAGCACAGATCTAGGTGGACACGCCCACTGGTGATGTCATATGGGGCAGATTTTCGAAACGGCTTGTAAGGCTAATCACACTCACATCTGATGGTATAATACGTCTCCTTTAATGTTATTTTCACAGACTGTGAATACATCAATGCATACACCTGATATAGATAAACATAACATAACAATAGAACATAAAATGTTCGAATGATAGAAATAAACAACCTGAACTGTATAACATATCCTTTTACCTCAAATAAAATGAATCAATTTGAATCGTGAATCATCTTGCCTGACATCACACAAAACACCCACCAAAAAGAGCAGGGAGGCATGCCTTTCCCAGGCAGAAATACATTTCAGAGCACAATTTTTTTCTGGTTTCAGTGTCCATTAAAACTTCAACGAGCCCTACCTCCCTCTACAACGATGGAACATCCTCCATCTCTCTCCTCTGCAACCACAGATCTAATTACTGTTCTTATTACCACATCATATGTCAAGCACCATCTACACTGAGCTGAGAGGGCCATGCTGAAATTGGCAAGTTGGAAGAGAGGGCCCTGCTACACTTTGAGGGAGGGAGGGAGGGAGGGAGGGAGGGAGGGAGGGAGGGAGGGAGGGAGGGAGGGAGGGAGGGAGGGAGGGAGGGAGGAGGGAGGGGAGGGAGAGAGGGAGGGAGAGAGAGAGAGAGAGAGAGAGAGAGAGAGAGAGAGAGAGAGGGAGGGAGAGAGAGAGAGAGAGAGAGAGAGAGAGAGAGAGAGAGAGAGAGAGAGAGAGAGAGAGAGAGAGAGAGAGAGAGAGAGAGAGAGAGAGAGAGCGATAAAGAGCCAAAGAGAGAAAGAGAGCGATAAAGAGCCAGAGAGAGAGAGAGAGAGATAAAGAGCCAGAGAGAGTGAGAGAGAGCGAGAGAAAGAGAGAGATAAAGAGCCAGAGAGAGAAGGAGAGAGAGTGATAGAGAGAGAGAGATATAACGAGAGAGAGAGAGAGAGATATAGGGAGGGAGGAGGAGGGAGGGAGGGAGGGAGGGAGGGAGGGAGGGAGGAGAGGGAGGGAGGGAGGGAGGGAGGGGAGGGAACGAGAGAGAGGGAGAGAGAGAGAGAGAGGAGAGAGAGAGAGAGAGAGAGAGGAGAGAGAGAGAGAGAGAGAGAGAGAGAGAGAGAGAGAGAGAGAGAGAGAGAGAGCGATAAAGAGCCAAAGAGAGAAAGAGAGCGATAAAGAGCCAGAGAGAGAGAGAGAGAGATAAAGAGCCAGAGAGAGTGAGAGAGAGCGAGAGAAAGAGAGAGATAAAGAGCCAGAGAGAGAAGGAGAGAGAGTGATAGAGAGAGAGAGATATAACGTGTGTTGCAATGACTCTGAAACCCTTTTATTGTAATTCGAAATCCATACACGTGTTAATGTTTATATTAATGTGAAGAACATGCAAACTGAAATTATATTTAAGAAAATGTACCCAGTTAAGTGTTTAAAAATGAGAAATTCCTTAGTTAATAATGACTAATGAACACTAGTTGTATCACTCTTTGTCTATAAAGAAACAATTTATTCATAGCATCACGCCATGGATTCAGACTCTGGAGATCTAGCCTCATTTTCCCCCAGCAGAACAGGAAAACAGCGATGTCAAAACTGCTGTCAAAGTCACAAACACTTTTAATACCACATAGGCCAAGTCCATCATTATCAGCTCACAATAGAGCACACAATGGTTCCGGAAGGGAAAATCCCATTCATATTCTGCATAGAGGTTTTGATTATGCCATAATGTCATAACCATGTAAAGTATTCTTACCATAAGAACTTATATTCTGATGATTCTAACAATGGTACATGCTCCTGTAGAAGCCACACGTTAAAGAAAAGTTTTAAGAAACATCTTTTCTACCCACAATCCTAAAGTGTCACATGACATCTTTGATTGGTGGAGCTCGCTGTTTGGAAACGTTTATCGCACCTGCGAAAGTCAAGTCGTCGATAGCTGCTGCCACTGACCTCGACCGCTTAGCGCAGCAATCATGATTGCAATTAGATTAATGGAAATGTAGAGAGTGGTTGTTAGTGAAGTAGAGGAATTGAGCTCTACATGTTGAAAAATAAGTTGATATAGAATATGATATAGCACCAGCAGTGCTATTTACGATGATGAGACGTTGATGAGATCCGGCCAGAAATGCTGAAATACTTTGGGTGTGTTGGGGCTGTCTTGGTTGACACGCCTCTTCAGCATTGTGTGGGAGTCTGGGATAGTGCCAAAGGAGTGGCAATCTGGGGTGGTGGTTCCCCTGTTCAAAAAGGGGGGACCAGAGAGTGTGTGACAATTACCGGGGCATCAACACTACTCAGCCTCCCTGTTCAAGTCTAATCCAAGTTGCTGGAAAGGAGGGTTCGGCCGATAGTCGAACCTCAGATGGAAGAGGAACAATGCAGATTCCACCTCTGACGTGGAACCACAGACCAGCTCTTCACTTGGAGTATGCCCATGTGGTCTTCATGTGTTCTGTGGATTTGGAGAAGGCGTATCACAGGCTCCCCCGGGAGATACTGTGGGAGGGGCTGCGAGAGTATGGGGTGAGGGGGTCGCTCCTCAGGGCCATCCAATCTCTGTACTCCCAAAACGAGAGCTGTTTCCGCGTTTTTGGCAGTATGTCGGATATGTTCCCGTTGGGTGTAGGGCTGCGCCTTGTCACCAATCCTGTTTGAGGCATAGCCACGGTGGGGAGTGGTTGCAGTTTGGTGAGCTGAGGATCTCATCCCTGCTTTTTGCCGATGATGTGGTCCTGATTGCATCATCGACCTGTGACCTTCAGCACTCACTGGATCGGTTCGCAGCCGATTATGAAGCGGCTGGGCAGCCTACTCCGGGTAGGGAATGAGTCCTTATCCCAAGTGAAGGGGTTCTTCAAGTACCTCGGGGTCTTGTTCACGAGTCAGGGGACGATGGAGCATGAGATTGGCTGGAGAATCGGAGCAATGGGGGCGGAATCGCATTCGCTTTACCGCACAAAAAGAGAAAATGGCGGCCGAAATGGGTTTTCTCAGCAGGATGGCTGACGTCTCCCTTAGAGATAGGGAGAGAAGCTCAGCCATCTGTAAAGAAATTGGATTAGAGCCGCTACTCCTCTGCTTAGAAAGTAGTCAGTTGAGGTGGTTCATCTGGTAAGGATGCCCACTGGGCACCTCCCTTGGGAGGTGTTCCAGGCACGACCAGTGGGGAGGAGACCTCGGTGAAGACCCAGGACTAGGTGGAGAGATTATATCTCAACACTGGCCTGGGAACGCCTCGGGATCCCCCCATCAGAGCTGGTCAATGTGGCTCGGGAAAGGGAAGTCTGGGACCCCCTGCTTGAGCTGCAGCCCCCGCGACCCGACCCCAGATAAGTGGCTGATAATGAGAGAGTGGGTGCTATTTAGTAATTTGGGTAGTATACAAGCTAGGAATGCATAATGTTGAATGATTACATTACTGGAATACGAAACTGAATTCACATGTATTAAAAACAGTTAACGTTATGAACTTATATAATCATCAACCGTGTCTTAGCAACCACACTCGTTTGGAACCAGTAGAACCCAGAGCTATTCAGATAAGATTCTCTCTATAAGGCTCTGGTAGAACCAGCATTGATGGACGCACATGCAATGATTGCAGTCAGGAATGAAGGAATATACCATGTTGCTGACAACACTATATACACTATATGAAACAACTTTTATTCATAATAAAAACAATATAATAATGACCAAGGTTGTTGGGTTGGAAGCCGTCGGAAAAACTGCAATGATTTATGGGATGAGGAGTTCACTCGTTCACAAAATAATGTACACAGTCTTGTACCTTTGCACATTTCTTCCGTTTTCCAATTTTCTTTCACCCTGAATCAAATTTTTTATGGTCACCACTAACTTGACAGATAATTCGCAGGATTCCATACTTAAAACCTTTTGGAAATAACAATTATCAGAAAAGTCAATGGAGAAAATTAATGGGAAATTTACTTCCAGAACAAGAGCTGTTGCGCTCTATGGAGCAAATACAGAGAGAGAGAGAGAGAGAGAGAGAGAGAGAGAGAGAGAGAGAGAGAGAGAGAGAGAGAGAGAGAGAGAGAGAGAGAGAGAAGAGAGAGAGAGAGAGAGAGAGAGAGAGAGAGAGAGAGAGAGAGAGAGAGAGAGAGAAGAGAGAGAGAAGAGAGAGAGAGAGAGAGAGAGAAGAGAGAGAGGAGAAGAGGACGAGAGAGAGAGCGATGCATGAGAGAGAGAGGAGAGAGAGAAGAGAGAGAGAGAGAGAGAGAGAGAGAGAGAGAGAGAGAGAGAGAGAGAGAGAGAGAGAGAGAGAGAGAGAGAGAGAGAGAGAGAGAGAGAGAGAGAGAGAGAGAGAGAGAGGAGAGAGAGAGAGAGAGAGAGAGGAGAGAGAGAGAGAGAGAGAGAGAGAGAGAGAGAGAGAGAGAGAGAGAGAGAGAGAGAGAGAGAGAGAGAGAGAGAGAGAGAGAGAGAGAGAGAGAGAGAGCATGAGAGAGAGGAGAGAGAGAGAGCATGAGAGAGGAGAGAGAGAGAGAGAGAAAGAGAGGGGGAGAGAGATATGTCTTCCCTGTCAGATGTTCACAAAGGTGTCTGAGACTGAAATAAGAGCAAACTGAACAAGAGACACCAACTGTTTGGCTGACGCTGCACCTTAAGTGGAGCTGTTGCATGGTGAAGACGGTGCTGTTGGAAAAGGGTGGAGATAGTGAAATGATGGGGGGTGATGGTGATGGTGGTGGTAGAGGAGGGTGGAGGTATTGAAGCAATGGGGGGAGGTAGTTATGATGGTGCCGGTGGAGAAGGGTAGAGGTAGGGGGGTGGTGAAGATGGGGGGATAGGCCCGATCCTGCAGATTTGCACTTTACAACATCCACAGAATCCGGCCCTTCCTCACAAGGGAAGCAGCTCAGCTTCTAGTCCAATCACTGGTCATCTCCCGCCTCGACTACTGCAACTCACTCCTGGCTGGACTTCCTGCCTCTGCGATTAAACCTTTGCAGCGCATCCAGAATGCGGCAGCGCGCCTCGTGTTCAACCTACCGAAGTTCTCCCATATGACCCCCCTCTTCCGGGACCTCCACTGGCTCCCTGTAGTAGCTCGCATCAAATTTAAGACGATGGTACTGGCATACAAGGCAGTCGATGGAACTGCCCCTGCCTATCTCCAAGCATTGCTAAAGCCACTCACTCCGCTCAACTACCTCAGCTGGACGTCTGGTACCGCCATCGCTAAGAGCTAACAAAGGTCGTTCAGCAAAGTCACAACTCTTCTCGGTTTTGGGACCTGGTGGAACGAGCTCCCTGCCGTTCTCAGGACCGCAGAGTCGCTCACTATCTTCCAAAAAGACTCAAGACTCACCTGTTCAGAGTCCACCTCGACTCTGCATAGCCACCCTCCCCCCTCTGGCCACCATTGTACACTGTATTGTATTGTGTTGTATTGTATTGTATTATAGTACTTAACTGTGTAGAAACTGCAGTAGCTGCTATCATTGCTGTAACACGGGGAATTGGTTAGCCTAGTGATTGTTGTACTTGCACTTGGTGCTATGAACATCCTTACTGTACCGATAGCGATATATTGTCGCACTTCTTATGACAAATGTACTTATTGTAAGTCGCTTTGGATAAAAGCGTCTGCTAAATGCCCTAAATGTAAATGTAAATGGATAGGGATGGAGAGGATGGAAGTGATCTTCATCATGGCGGTAGTGGTGGGTGTAGTGAAGCTGATTTTTGAGAATGGAGGTGGTGTTAATGATGGAGGGGAGGTGTAGTGGGGCTTTAGTGTTGAGTGGAAACGCTATGGCATTATTATGATAAAACCACAAGGATAATTCTTTCATCTAGGTGACCTCTATCCACCAGTGTTTTCTTCCATCCAGTTCTGGTTTTAAGTATGAGAATTGCAATCCTACTCTTCATCCTAGAACAACAAGTCTGTGAACCGGAACAATGGGAGAACAGTTTTTACATGCAAAGGTAAAAACTAAAAGGTTCTAAGGTTCTCTCCACCCTTTCTTTCGTTTTTTATTTTTTGTTTCCAATGATGTAAAATAAACCATAGATGCATAATTTTGTGTCGCTGTTGCTGTATTATTCAAACCACTGGTGCTATTCACATTACAATTCAACTGTCAACACAGTTAAGAAATGTTGTATTGTCTTCAAACCATCTTCAGGGGAAATCTTCCAGACAGGAAGCTCACAGACCTCCCCGTTTCATTGCATCACTCCATAATTGTGAAGTTATTTTTACATTCACCAAAAACTAAAATAAATAAATCATAGCGAATGCCGCACTTCAGCCCATGCTATTAGGAGACACTGGCTCCCACCATAGCTTGTCATTATGTTGTGTTTGGACGTCCACATCCTAGTAGCATACGCTTTTAAAACAGCATTAGTTGACCTCTTGCATGCACACACCCCCACAACTCCCACTACTCCTGCACTAGCTCTACGCTAGGTGCATAATGTCCTTTGTGCCAAGCAGATGCTGGCAGCTCAAAATATCTTCATTTGTATTCATCTTAGTATCTGCAGAGAAATGCTTGGTAACCCTCCCCTCCCCTCCCCTCCCCATCACCAACAACACCAGCACCACATGATGGTGTAACCTACACATCATCCTGTGATGGAAACATACAGGTCTCCGATGTCAACTGCCAGTGGGCAAACATTTCACTTTTGTAGATATTTTTCATGTCTATTTTGTGTTTTTTTATCAGACAACCATCGTCTCTGTTAACATTACCTTTGGCCTTGGACCTAAAACAACTGCTTATTGCTACTCTGCATGCATGTGTGTGTGTGTGTGTGTGTGTGTGTGTGTGTGTGTGTGTGTGTGTGTGTGTGTGTGTGTGTGTGTGTGTGTGTGTGTGTGTGTGTGTGTGTGTGTGTGTGTGTGTGTGTGTGTGTGTGTGTGTGTGTGTGCATGCTTGTATGCAAGTGTGCATAAACGTGTGCATGTGCGTGCGTTTGCGCTTGCACACAGAAGCACTCTGAAACGTAAGAAATATTCAGAGAATATTAAGGATACTGTATGAACTCCATTTTCACTCCCCGCTCTTCATCTGATACACACACACACACACACACACACACACACACACACACACACACACACACACACACACACACACACACACACACACACACACACACACACACACACACACACACACACACACACACACACACACTAAAAAGACCCTTATGGATACACTGCGGTTATCAAGCTTTAGAATAATTGCATATTTTCCCAATTATCTAACCGTGCTGCTGAGGGCTGTGTCCTGGTGTGTCCCAAAGGTAATTAAACATCACATCCTGGTCTCAGTGAACCATTAAGGTCTTCAACTTGATATTATATCAGGGTTTCCATGGAAGGAACATATATCAAATACACACACACACACACACACACACACACACACACACACACACACACACACACACACACACACACACACACACACACACACACACACACACACACACACACACACACACACACACACACACACACACTAATATAGTTAAATACACTCACACACACACACACACAGATCCAGCAGTACATGCACACATTAGTTTTCTGTGTGACAACAGGCTCGTTCGCTGGTTAACCGGCAGATATGTTTGAAATCATCCCCGTCCTCCACAGGCTCTCAGAAGATCACAAGCCATCACACGTGATGAGGAAAAGGGTCTGCTACCCCTCATCGTCCACCACGTCCACCACTCACACTCAAGACTGTGCCAATGTGCCCTGGACAGACATGTTGACATCTGAAAGCCACAGAGACCAGCGGTGTCTCATAAGTCCACAGGTGACCACATCAACTTCGAAGTAATTTAGCGCAACATACTAAAATTACTTTTCTTTGTAAAATCACACTTGTCTTTGCAATGGTAAAATTTTAATTTATAGTGGTTCTTCATGATTGTTTTGCATCGCAGTGCACAAACACTTGGGTGCGTCTCTTGTGTGGTCACCTTACGAGATTGTGCTGCCTATCCAGAAAAATGTACAACCACCTCAAAAAAAGAAATGAAACAGAATCCAGGAAAATATTTGGAAAAGGTACATTTAAAAAAATCGAGAAAAAATTTGAATAAGAAGGATAGGAGCTTGGCTCCCTGGCAGCGTGCTATCATCCCGGACAGATCTCTCTGTGGACAAGTAAATCTGATAGTAAGCTTCCCCTCCACTGGAGAGGAAACCCGTTTAAATGCAGATGTCGGAAATGCAATTTGATGTCCATTGAAATGGCCTAGCCTCGCTGCACTACCAACACGGGGAGCTCCTCTGTCCCAGGTGTTGTTTTCAGAAAGAGGCAACCGCCACGAACAGGCATTGATGTACACACCAAACACAGATGACAGGTTCATGTAGACCTAGGCTTGACTCTGTCGCCGTCCCTGCCATGCATAAACGATAGCTGTAAGAGCTAGCATGCGTCAGAGTGGACAAAACTAGCAGCCTTGTTAGCAGTTTGAATGTATTAGAAATCGTATCCATAAATGCCACGTTCCCATCTCTTGGGAATTTAAACAATCCACCTTCTGGCCCTTCCCAACAGCTTGTGTAATAAATACCACAGTGAGCTTTCCTTCCTCATGACAAGTGTGCGAGTGTGTGTGTGTGTGTGTGTGTGTGTGTGTGTGTGTGTGTGTGTGTGTGTGTGTGTGTGTGTGTGTGTGTGTGTGTGTGTGTGTGTGTGTGTGTGTGTGTGTGTGTGTGTGTGTGTGTGTGTGTGTGTGTGTGTGTGTGTGTGTGTGTGTGTGTGTGTTAATGTGTGTGTGTGTGTGTGTGTTTGTGTTTTTGTGCGTGCATGTATGCTTGTGGGTGTGCGATTGTGCTTCTATGTTACTGTGTGTGTAGCTTTTTGTCCGTTTTTTTAACACTTGCGGAAATGCATGTAAGAAAAAGAGATGCAAGAGGAACTCTGAGAAAATAATCCCAAAAAGTTTGTGTTTGTGTTTGTGTGTGCGTGTGCTGTGTGTATGTGTGTGTGTGTGTGTGTGTGTGTGTGTGTGTGTGTGTGTGTGTGTGTGTGTGTGTGTGTGTGTGTGTGTGTGTGTGTGTGTGTGTGTGTGTGTGTGTGCGTGTGTGTCACACGTAACGTTGCGTGGGAATGGAGTATCAGATGCCATGTCTGTTCCTTTCTGCTGCTGCAAAGTCTCCTCAACAGACAAACACTCGCAGGTGCATCAGCTCCATAAGGACAGAGCTGCTGGGATGACTCATATTGTCCTACCTGCTTCATCGCCTCGACTACCTCAGTAGATACACCCCTTCAGTTGGCTGATGTGTGTATCGGCGTGTTGGATACCGGACAATAAAAATTGGCCTATTGTTCTTGCGTGTAGACCACTGAACAATATAAAGCCAAGGTGAAACAAACACTGGAAACACAAACTGATTTCGATTGGTGAGCGAAACCGTTTTACCTGAAATAGACCGGATAACGATGTGAAAAGATAATGAGAAATTTGGCTTTTCTCAGAAGAGGGTTGTTTTTGTTTTACTTCCAAATGTTTTCGGTTGCAGTGAAGGTTATCTATCTGAATGGCGGGAGTTTTTCTTTAAGGCAGCGCCCAAACGATAGACCTCAATTACTGCCCAGCCAAGGCCAGACCGATATAAATTGCCAACACAAATTTGAAGATCCGTACGTTCTTACGATGCTCTCTCGCGGGCTTCAAAGCGGTGGGGGCCTGTAAAATTGTAGAGGTCAAGATGAAGCCTTACCCAGAGGCGGTTCTAGTTTACTTTACAACCCATCAACCTTTTGCCTTTTCGCTTCGCCTATTCTATTCAAAGTTTGTTTCAACGTGAAAGAGAGCACCACGGGATCCTCCTGTGAGGTGCAGTGTCATTCACAAGAGAGAGCTGCAGCAGGTAGGTCCACAGGTAACCATATCCAACCTCGAACCCTTTACAATCTCTAGGGATTATAATCAGATCGCAACCAACTGACATTTCTTATTTTTGGTAAGAAGCACTGGTCTGTGTACCGGTACAATTATTGTTGCATTTTTTTGTTGTGATTAACACTTGTGTGTGTCTCTTGTGGGAGACCGTGACAGATTGTGTTGCCTATCCGGGGAAAACTAGAAACACCTCAAAAAAGGAAATTAACCAGAATCCACTCAAGGTGCTACTTATAAACATCATAGGGCGACAAAGAGGGTATTTTGAAATGGTAAATCTGAGCATAAAAGGATGAAACATCTGTAAATAGGAGCATCGGCGATTCTAATGATAGGAGCTTGACTCCTTGGCAGCGCTGTTTCATTTAAATATCTCTGAGGTCTGTGTGCTGCAGCGTCATTAAAGAGAGAGAGCTGCAACAGGTAACAGCGGCCGTACCTGGGAACCCAGCACTGGAGCCATTTCACGCTGGGGCCCAGAACCTTGGGGACCGGGGTGGTTCAGGGCCCCTGGCATGATGATGTGCAGATGACGCAGACTTGTGACGCCAAAGGCTTGAATAATTTGAGGCAATAGGGCAATGCATTTTTGGGGGTTTTGTTTACAAGTCTGTCATTTAGCTCATCGGATCATCACACGTGTATTTATCAGCAGTTTTGGGTGTTGTACAAATGTTCCGTAAGCAGCTGTATGTTATGCAATACATTCCGGTGGTGTTTTTATTTTGTATGCACCATTATCGGCATTACCCTTCTACAGAGCAGTTTCGTGCAGAGAGGGTTTATATAAATCAGCATTTTGCCACACAACAGGAGCTTGTCTAAAAGCAGAAACTAAGGTGAAATGTATGGAACAAATACACAAACCATGCAAGGAACGGCTCTGTAGAAGGGTAATGCCGATAATGGTGCATACAAAATGAAAACACCACCGGAATGTATTGCATAACATACAGCTGCTTACGGAACATTTGTACAACACCCAAAACTGCTAATAAATACACGTGTCATGATCCGATGAGCTAAAAAACTACTTCCAGTGTCAACTCAAGTATTACATTACTAGTAAGATGCTTATTAAACGTTCTCAAACAAGAACATATATATAGCCTATAATTAATTACACAGCTACCTCCTCGTGCACAAGCAGCAGCGCTCCTCACATGCCATGCGGTCGGCAAGGGAGCAGCGCTGTCCAGGGTTCTGACCGCGCGCCTCTTCACATTCTTCCGCTTAGACAATAGACCAAAAGTGCTGCAGTAAGCACAACTTAACTTCAACGTGAATTAAAAAACATAGCGATTCACATGACTTTAAATTAAAGCTTCGTCCATCTTCTACGCTGTATGGTGAAGTCTACTTCAGCAGTATTTAGCGCGCCATATCTCACCTTCCACCTCGTCTTCAGGCAGGTTGACGGGAGGGCTGTAGGAGAGGATGTCCGGGATGGTGCAGATCCCCCGATACATCAAAGTGGAGGTAACTGGATGCATCGGCATGATGGCGACCTTTGGCTGCTACCTTCATATAGAAATGGAAGAGAATATCCCCAGTCCCCTGCTGCCGATTAGTCGTGTCAGAGAGGGACTAGTCCATGGTTAGAGAGAGACTGGTTGAAAGTGGCCAGGAGGGAGTAAGTGAGGTTCTACAGAAACGCGCAAAAACGATCTCGCAAACGAAGGAACTTCCCGCCTCGTCGATATTTTCGTGCGAATGTCCGTCTGCTGCCGACTGAACGGCTGCGCGTTTTTTAAAGTCGCGCGCCGCTCAACAAACTACAGTCGAGCTCGACGTTACGGACGACGCCGTTTCAACCGACACGATCTCAGCATGTAAAGCGATCACCGCGCTTTTTCCTGCCGTCTCCGTCGTGGTCCGTGTCAACGTGAAATGTGATTGCATTTTGAGCCATTCGACGTGGGTTTAATTCCACCGTGTTGTTCCTCTCCGCGCGTCCACTTGTTGGATGCGTGCGCTCGTTTGGCGCACCGCGTCCATAGTCGACCCGGCGGCGTTAGGCTATAATCCAATGCGAGTGGCTGGCTATAGATGAACAAGGAAGTAGCAAATGTGTTATCTTGGTCATTAAATGGAATATTTGGGGCGCGCTGAACAAACTCCCCCGCGGCCGCTGATTGGTGTCGAGTCCGGGGGCGCAACAGTTCTCCTTCCGCGCAGACGCGCACGGTGTGTTGTGTGTTGGGGAGGCTGCAGGTCTTGTGTTAGATCTTATATGTAACAGCCTCCTTTATCTCTCAAAACACGCCGTCTGAACGCGTGTAGGTGTCCTCTCGCTCCCTCTCTCTCTCTGTCTCTCTCTCTTCTGGTCACATAAGCCTACAAGTCTGTCTATATCTGTGACTCTCTTTTTTCTCTCCCACTCACTCTCGACACATAGGCCAACAAGTCTATCCCCCCCCCCCCCCCCCCTCTCTCTCTCTCTCTCTCTCTCTCTCTCTCTCTCTCTCTCTCTCTCTCTCTCTCTCTCTCTCTCTCTCTCTCTCTCTCTCTCTCTCTCTCTCTCTCTCTCTCTCTCTCTCTCTCTCTCATTCACTGAGCGATCCCACCAGCGAGAGGTGTGATTAATGACCGCGAGGCGTGTAGTCTGATTTCCCCCTGGCATTCCGTCTAATATAAATTAATACCGTATAACCGGGTTGCATAAATTATCCACCAACTGCTGGTGGATTAATTGCAGATGAATGTGCTTCCTGCCATTTCAACGCGTTGGAAATACATTTTTGATGAGGATCTCATCTCAAACGTAGACATCGATACTTATGTTGCTCTATTACAGAAGAACCAATTATCAAACAAAGTTTTAAATCGTGTTTAGAATATGTATCGTGCATTGTATCCACCACAGACGCCTGTCTAGCACATGAAGATGGAGCCCCTCCCTGGTATGTTTGCAGCATTAACCTGGAGCAGCCTGATCTATCTTTTGTCGTGCTGTATTGCTCCCAGGGACTGAATTGCTTCGTCCTTTCTCAGGAAATGTGCATAGAAAAGCCTAGATAAAAACCATCCTTCACTGCCACAGGCTCCTCTCCGACGTATATATGTGTGTGCAGTGTGCACCAGTGAGTGCATATGTGTCTGGGTATGGGTCCACCTCCACCAGGGTCCACCTGTCTGGTCTCTGTGCTGTATATATGTAAATGTATTTCAAACAGCGATGAAATAGTGGCATAAGACTAGGAAGCTCGCTAACATCTATACCCTTATGCTTTGTATTGGCAGCTCCGCCTGTCAGCTGAGAAGCCCCTTCCGTCTCTGAGCTGTATGAGTGATGAGGGTTTGACACTCAGTTTGGCACACTGAGCCTCTAATGCTGCTTTCTTCTGTTCCCCCCCGTCTACCCCTCTCTATCCCCCTCTTTCTCCCAAAGAGAAAGGGCTTGACAAGTGACTATAAAGGGAGACAAGCTGCAGCTACACAGGCTGCTTAACTGAAGTGGCGCCCATGAAAGAAAATAATGGGTTGGGGGATGCAAAAGTGTGTGTGTGTGTGTGTGTGTGTGTGTGTGTGTGTGTGTGTGTGTGTGTGTGTGTGTGTGTGTGTGTGTGTGTGTGTGTGTGTGTGTGTGTGTGTGTGTGTGTGTGTGTGTGTGGTGTGTGTGTGTGTGTGTGTGTGTGTGTGTGTGTGTGTGTGTGTGTGTGTGTGTGTGTGTGTGTGTGTGTGTGTGTGTGTGTGAGTTGAAAATATACGATCAGATTGGACATTACAGCAGATCAATTCCTTGTTGATAATGAGGATTCCTCTTTTGGGGACAAAAGTAAACATAATATTCTATAATCTAACTCCATGAATAAACGTATCTCTACAGTGAAGTTGACAACGCTGTGCTCTCTGACTGGCTTGTGTTATCAGGTGGTGGTCTCCAAACAACTAAAGGGTTAATAAAGGGTTTCATTCTGCGCTGGGCTTATTATTGGCCGCTGCAGCATTTGGCTGGATAATGCCACTGAGAGCCATGGAGACGCTGGGATACAACTGGCCTGGAACCAGTCTGTATCGGGGATGAGGGAGTATTTTTGCTTCCGTATCAAGAACCAAAGCAAAGAAAGTCCAGGACAGCACATGAAGTCTGAGGAAGAAGCATGTGTGTACTACAGTCGTTTGATGAAGTAAGTCCATCGCATTCACCGAATGCTTTTCCATCACTAAATGACATAACGTCAGCGGACGGTCTGAGAGGCAAAGTCTACCGCCTCTGAAAAAGAGCCCCAATCAGTATGCTGTGTGTTCACCAGCCCAACGTCTAATTACATGACCAGACATTTTCTGCTTCGGCTACTGGCATCCTTGCTCGCTCTACATTACATGGCCTTCATCCACTCAGGGCCAGGCTCTGTCACGCTGAGAGAAGATAGCCCTGGGTTCTGGGAAAAGGAGAGGGAATTCGAGTCAATGAGTGGGTTATTGCCTTGGAAGTCAGTGGACGAATGAAACCGCAGGATCAACGTAAGCTGTTCTCAAGGCCCCAAATGGACTCACTATGTTCCAAGCTTGTGATTATCTCTTCGAAAAACCCAGAGCATAACCCGCTCTGAGGCCTCCCACCACCTCCACTGCCTTGGAGAGGACGACTGCGCCTGTTTGAAGTTGTTCCCGCTTGTTGTTGGGGGACTTTCTGTTGGGAAGGGGGATGATAGTGGGGATTAGAAGTGGAACTAAAGGAAATCACTTTTTCTGTGGGGTGGGGATCTCGGAGGGAGCTGATGGAAGTGCAATGATGAGTTCTGGTGACAAACTGCTTGAGGCTGTTAGAGCCTCCGTGACAAGAAGCCCCTCCTGATAAAACAACTTAAAGCCATGCAAGTTTTTTTGCTTTTATTTTAAGATGTGAGGAGTTGTAGCGGTCTGAATCAAGCAGAGTTGTTTGATTTTGGTTGGATAGTTCTGAAAAGCGCAGCTGCTTTGAAGTCATGAGGCAATTTCAAAATGATGCTACTTTATTATGTACGGCCTATCTTTTATTACCCAGAACATGTGAGGCTGACAGTTGTTTAATACTGACTGATGGTGCCAGGTTCTACAAAGATAAATTTCAAAGTGTTTTTGACACACAATTTAGTGCTATAAACAGTGGTGGACAGTAACAATCCTTCCCAATGCATGTATGCTGTGTGTGTGTATGCCTGCGCGTGCCCCCCGCGCTTGTGAATGTGATTGTGCGCACGTGTGTGTCCGTCTGCACTTGGCCCCTGCGCGCGAGGGTGTTTGTGTGGTGTGAGTGTGTGTGTGTGTGTGTGTGTGTGTGTGGTGTGTGTGTGTGTTTGTGTGTGTGTGTGTGTGTGTGTGTGTGTGTGTGTGTGTGTGTGTGTGTGTGTGTGTGTGTGTGTGTGTGTGTGTGTGTGTGTGTGTGTGTGTGTGTGTGTGCGTTTGTTCGTGTGTGTCTGTCTGCGTGCTGCCCCTGTGCGCGTGACAGTGTGTGTGTATGCGTGTGTGTGTTTTTGTATGTGAGTGCCTGTTGGTGTGCAGCATGCGTAACCATAGACAATAAAGTGACAGATCCAAATGAGTGCGCATTCACCGCAAGTGTACCAATCAGAACAAATCGTGATTCGGGCAGTTCCGGCGGGATTCTCCCAACCTCGCTTCTGTCCTCGCATGTCTGTTTAGCCTCCGAATTTCGCTGTCACGTTTGACGTTTAGAGCCAACACACAATAATGGAAGAAGAGCCAGATATTGAAATTGAGCCACCATGGCAGGGGCGGTTCTGGGGTGGGTGGGGCAGCGGGGGCCAGTACCCCCGTAAAACTGAGCTTGTACCCCCCAGTGGCCCCCCTCCAAAAAAAATATTTTTTTCTTTTTACCTCCGTCCGAACGGGAGTTGATTTCTTTCGATGGTTTGGCACTGACGCACAAGGTTTGATGTCAGTGAAGGAAACTCAAATATGTGATATTGACAATTGCTGTAACTGAAGGAACACTTAAAGCTAGGGATGGCGATTTGGGAGAAAACAGCCATTGCGATTGCGTTGCTTTCTCTCTGGTCCCTCCCTGCCACGCTCTACCTGCTGTAGCTCCTCCCTCCAAACGTCAGTTATGCGCGCTCATGTGAATTCAGTTACATTGATAGGAAGACGAAACACCATGTCCAATTCCGAGGTAATTAAACATTAGTACTGATAACTACATAAGTACATATATAGCATCAACATCTTTTACACCTACTTCCAGATAAGTTAGAAAATGGATTCTAGTGTCAGGAAGACAGAAAGAACCGAACTACCAACCGTGTTTTGCACAACTAGTTAAGGTAGAAGGGAGCACTCAGCAAGTAAAAGGAAGGCTCCCTGAGTGAGAGGGTTCTTCTTTTATCAAAGAATGTAGTTGAAAAATGTAATAGTTCAAAGGTAAGTGGAAAATTATAAAAAAGCAAACAAAGAATAGTAGAAAGAAAGAGTAGTCTGTACCATTCAAGTTTAGTTCAGTAGGCATTGCTTTGTAAATATATATTGAAACCAACACAGTTTTATTTCGAGATTATAAAATAATATTAGATTGTTTTCCCTTCTTTTGTATCATGGTCCCATTTAGCTCAACTGGGGAAAAATCGAATGAAGTAATCCAAAACAATTAATCCAAAAGGTTTTAGTTTTGAGGCTTTTTAAATATGTTGGTTTTTTTATACCTACTCTTTTAACATGAGAGACATTAGATGGATGCTATTTAGTCTTATGAAGGGAGTGGGATGGAAACACTGTTAGTGTTTATTCTAAACACTAACAGCTGGGCTTCACGTGACCAATCGAGGGAAAACCCATGGCCATCAAATATTTTCAAAAAATTAATAAAGAAATGTATTAATTTTTTTGTTTAATACCATTTAAACAAAAAATAAAGGTTAGCTTGAAACCTACTTTAGTATATATGTAACTTATATGATTTGGTAAGAAAGGGACCAGTGAACTTAGCAGTTTTAATTCTGACGCATCAAAAGGCGGGAAAACCACACATTTTTGGGGGATTATAATAGCGAAATATAGGGAGAACTGTTTGTGGTTTCCCTTTATTCCTTAAGTGGTCTTTTCCGGCTCCACTGGTAGTGTTTAGTAAAAACTCCATCAAAGAGCAGTGGTTTGGCTCTCAATGTCTTCAGAACACAAAAAAGAGCATTAATTAGTTACATTAATATTAAAGTAGTTCTAAAAGCATCCACAGATACTCTGTGAATACCTCAAGAGAATTGGTAGATAAGCAAACAATTCTCAATTAGCATATAAGAATAATATGTGCTAAATAAACAATATGGTAAATAACCAATTGAACTGCTCTGAAGAATCACAGCGTGGCCACTATATAATGCAGAGATAATAATGTGCATATATCATTGAGGCTGCTGAAACATATAGAATCCCCCGTTAGCATCCCATGGAGGGGTTGAAACCACCATCTAGAGACCATCATACCGTATAAACAATAACGCTCATAGCGCTGGATAATTCAGAGCACTCCCTCTTTAATGATACTGTGAAACGGCAACAATGGTGAGAATGCACCTTTTCCAAAACTCGCCAAACATCCGCTATAACGAGCCCCAGCCCCGGTAATGCAAGGCTGAGCTTTACATTATGCAGTTACACACCCGACGTGTAGAAAGCGGTCATCGGCCATCTAAAAAATATATAGAAAAAACTTCACCCCCCCTCCTCCTTCAAGCCTCTCCCCCTCCTCACTCCCTCTCCCTTGGTGCTACTTATAGGAGACATCAGACAAACAGAGGAAGTGAGATATTTCCCCTCTGTATTTTTAAAACGTATCTATGGGAAAAATGTCAGTAAGAGAGTTACAATGTTAATGTTTATTCGTTCCTACATGCGATAGCTTCATATTGTAAAACACATAGATCCACGGAAGGGGAAGAGGTGTCATGGTCATTCATTCAAGTGTTCAACATTTTAATGTATATTCATGATATGTTTCCCCCAAACAACGATGTATAAATCGTACAGAGCCTTTCTGGGGTCGTATGGTAGTTAAAAAAGTGATGTGTAAATTGATGCGAATGTATTTGTAGACCTTGCACTCAGATTCAACATCTGTGCACACGGTTTTGTTATCCATGCCATCGAATTGAGTGGAACATTCATCCCCACACCATAGTAGCATACAGGCAGCATTTATCCAAAGAAACACATGGTTGGTTATGGAGATAAACACACAATAAATGCAACATTACAAATGAATGCCATGAAATGTTCAATACACAACCATCTGATTAAATAAATCCCTACAAATTGGATTTAGGGGATTTGGTATTGTATTTTGTCCATAAATGGCATGAATGGAAACCAGTGTACAGGGTTTCCACTCGTGCGTGTCTGTGTGTGTATGTCATGGTCAACTGAGCAAGCTACTCCATTCGCTGCAGTGTAGAAATCCGAAAAAAAAAGAAAAATCCAAATTACAAATCCGTTCGCATGGATTTCTTCAAGTAAATTGTCAATATTAATATATCCACCAAATTCCAGTCTTAGCAAAAACAGAATGAATAACGACATGTGAAGATATGAAATCAGTGAACAGTTCATAATCAGACTATACAATTTGAGAAACATTGACATTTCACGTCTATTCCTATAAAGGAGAAACAGTCTTGTTTGACCTATTTGCGGATCTCCTTGACATTGGCTAAGTGATTTTAGCATTTAATATATATATAATTATTATACACCACAATGGATTATTGTAAATGTGAAACGATGGAACCTGGATATTATTTCTGTCACTTCTACTTGCTTCCATAATACCTCTGCATGTTTTTGCTTGTCGTTCAATCAATTAATAAGGGGAACAACTCTGCGTGTATCTGCTTGTCATTCATAACATCAACTGTGCATTTGAATTGGACGTTTTTTGTTGGTGTGGAGAAGAACAATCAACACTCACTTCGGCAACCAGTCGGCAGTCTTTTCATCACCATCACCTCATCTAATCGTCACGGCATTTTCCAAAACATTATACAAAATTATTATTTATTTATGTGGGGACCATTCAAAAACACCTTTAAGACATAGCCTCTACCGTACATCAATATTTTCTGAAACATTTCTGAAAACTGTTAAACGTATCGGATGGACTATTTATTGAAGTTCACTAGGCTTTTGCTCAAGTCAACGTTTAAAGGGAGTTCAGCTCTTCATGCAAAAAGCTGAAGAGCTGAACTGTCTTTCAAGCTGAAAATTTATTGCAATTGAGTGAAAATCCTATATCCATACTGGGGTACCCTGAGGTTAGGTCCTTCTAGCTTCCCGAACAAGACTCAGAATGAAATGTGGGGTTGGGAGGAGATCTGCCAGAGCCTTCTCTTCCATGACCGAACCCCCACTAACAGAAAGACCCTTCGGACACGACTGGTGGAAAAGATAGTATGCATATTTTTATTGAGCTGGCTACTCCAATGCAGACTCGTTCTGCTGCAGTGTGACGTGCTTCACTGGGTGTTGGGTAGGAGACCTGAAACCTTTTATTACTTTCATTTAAAAAATAATAATAAAGAGTTCACCAGAAGTAGGAGGAGCAGAAATTAAAAACAGACGTTAAAATAGTTTTGTTGAGAAATAGGTTTAAATGCTGACAGGCAGTGTGTCGTTTTGTAAGAATCATCCTTTAGCACTGCCCCTCACATACACACAGCTGTGTCTTTCACTCCTGTTGCGAACATCACACACCCTTGTGATGAAACTTAAGTTACTCCCGTTGCCAGGGGAACATCACACACCCTTGTGATGAAACTTAGGTCACTCCCATTGCCAGGGGAACATCACACACCCTTGTGATGAAACTTAGGTCACTCCCGATTACGAGGGGAACATCACACACCCTTCCCTTCCATAATGATGCAAGGTATCGCATAATGTACTAACTATTTGATTCGGTACAGTTTTAACTGTTGACCTTTGCCCACTGGCTTGAATCGCCGTGCTGACAGACTGCGCGTTGGGAAATGCTAAAAGAAAAACAATTCACATTTACCTTATCATGATTTAAGTTTTGTATTTCTGTGAGACTTTCTCAAAGGCAGCTCTGTGGGACAACGATACTACCAAAGGCTACTGCGTGATAAGCACAAAAGCTACATCAGCATACATTAAGAGCAGCATGTAATTGGTCCAGTGAATGACCCACTTAATTTAAGGCACCTCGCAATCCATACAAGAGCAGAAATCATGTTATAAATTCTAATTGCTGCACAATGTCATCACCACCTCCAATTACTGGAGCCCTGAGGCGTGTTTTGGATAGGGATTTTATTATATATTTATACTTTATTTTAAGCCCTCATTTGATCAGAAGCTCTTGAGATGAACGCAACATAAAAAAAAAGAGAAAGAAGAACAAACAAGAATGTAGTAAATGAGACAGGAAGCCCAGAAGGTTTGGGCAGAGTTATGCAGATCCATGGTACGGATCAGTTCCCACGCCTGATTCCTGCTTGCCGTTTTGGGAGCATCGCTGTCCGTGACGAATGTGCTTTCGCCTCACACACAGCATCGTGCCCACTGCACCGTCAGTCAGTCAAAGGACGTCAGAAGGCGTGGCTGACGGATGGGGAGCTTTCCAGGGTCGTCAGAGCCCGAGTAGTGTCACAGTGCTTAAATTTGCATACGCGATCTGATTGGAAGACGGATCCGTCGCTGCCGAAAAAGTTGAACTTTTTTCAACTTTTTGACGGAGCCTTCAGTGCGCGGATCCACAATGCATTGCGCGTCCGTCCCCATTCAAAGTCAATGGGGATCAGTCAACGGACGGAGGCAGTGGGCATGAGGCGTTAGTCCCCCTGCCAGTGCCAAGCCCTCTCCACAGTAACAAAACCTTATTAAATAGACATAGCATGTACTCTACATTGTGCCACTCCAACCTGTGGCCACTCACAGCACTCTATCAATGAGTTCCTCATATTCAACAATCTACTCAGATAAGAGGAACCGGGGATTGAACCAAAAACCGTTTTGTTTCCTGAGACCCTGTATACCTCCTGGGTTATGGCACTGTCACCCTTTATGGTCTTTGTTGCATGGTGGGGGAGACAAAGCTAAAATATATGACGCTCAGCTTTATCTCTCCTCAAAAACCATCACTCTCACGCCACCCAATCCATCCTCCCCACATGCCTTGCAGACATGAAGTCATGGATGCAACAGAACTTTCTATAACTCAACTGCCTTAAATCAGAAATCCTCATCATCGGCCCAAACTCCCTCTACTGCTCCCCCCAGACCTTCTGACTTTAAACATCGATGGCTCCATCGTCAACCCCTCCACCCAGGTCCGCAACCTTGGAATCATCTTTGCCCCCACCCTCTCGTTGCTACCTCATGTCCACCTCAGAGACGTTGCCTGCCTCCGGCCCTCCCTGTCCTCTGCCACTGCTGAAACACTCACCCATGCCCTCGTAACTTCCAGACCAGATTACTGCATCAGCATCCTCTATGACTCACCTAACAAAATTAGCTTCAATTAGCTTCAATACCTCCAGAACTCCGCTGCTCGCATGCTCAACTCCCCCCTCCACCCTGGCCACATCACCCCTGTCCTCCAAAACCTCCACTAGCTCCCATTTCAATTTAGGATTCACTCAATACTACTCACCACCTATTAAGTCGTAAATAACATGGCCCCTCCCTACCTCTCTGACCTCCTCCTTCACCACACTTCTACTCGTTGTCTCCGGTCTACGGATGCAAACACACTCAAAACCCCCAAGAACAAGCTTCGGACCTGGGGTGACAGGGCCTTCTCAGTTGCCGCACCCTGCCTCTGGAACTCCCTCCCCAACCACATCCGACAGGCTAGCACACACTCCCATTATTCAAGCAGGCCCTCATACCCCACTTTTCAAGATCGCTTTCAAAACATAATCTCCTTCCCATCTCGCCCCTCCCTCCTTTTAACTGTTCCTAGTCTTATATACCTATTTCAGTTTTTTAGCTGCCTATTTTTATGTTATATTGCAGAAACACGTTTTCTGCCACTCAGTCAAATGAGAATTGCGGTAGAACAGTCAGTGCTGTGTCCCTCCATCTGTCGGGGTGCGAGGTTCATTCCTTAAAAGCGCTGCTTGGGTTTGGACTGGTTGTCGACATGTGAGAATCGCACCCCTAGAGATAGAGCTGTTGGTTGAGCCAAC
>OLKM01000775.1:74501-169501 GCA_900291075.1 Melanogrammus aeglefinus
GTGTGTGTGTGTGTAAGTGTGTGTGTGTGTGTGTTTCAAAGGATGGCGATAAGCCAGAACAGCGCTTCCCACTCTGTGTTTCCCACCAGATGTCCAGTAGATTGGCTGTGGGTGCCAGGTCGAGCAGACTCATGGCCAGTGACCAGGTGGTGTGACCATTCCAGATGCGAGGACAACCTTGCATCTGGGGAAAAGTGCAGAGATGTCTTATTCAAGTTGGTGTCAATTCCCACTTCATCCAACGATGGGATGAGGAAGTAAAGGTTGCACCTCAGGGGGAAAAACCTGTCAACTGCCACGTTTGAGCCATGATGGAGTGTGTATGTGTGTGTGTGTGCATGCGTGCGTGCGTGCGTGTGATTGTGTGTACCCCCTGTATGATAATAGATGTATACAATATGAGGAGCAAACTCTACGGTTGACTCTCACTTTAAATCAACTTAATTCACTGACTAGCATCCCTCTTCCTCACTCCACAAACTCTCTGACCACAATCAATGCTCATCACTAATTGTTGTTTCCCTTCCAGAGAGTACACAGTGGGCTGTGCCATAACTTGTCATTATGGAAATGTGCTCTTATGAATGAGTTTGGCCTTAAACACTTAATTGCGTGCCTAAACTCATAATTGCATGTTTGATGGCATTTCCTTGTCGTACCATTCAAGACACTAATGAGTCATGGACTGCACAGCACAGATTGCATCGCGATGAGGCAAAAACCATTAATTAAAAGTAATCAGAATATTATTTTATGAATATGTAAATATATTCCTGTTCATGCTTCAGTGTGTCTACAGTTCAAAATGTCCTGTGTCAAATCCATGCTCAACTCTTTGAGGTATCCAGCTTCCAAAAACATGCCACGCCTAGGGGTGTAGTACCAGGTATACGCAGGTATATGGCACCACCCACTTTTTCAGTCAACATTGCACAGAACCACTTCTAAAACTGATGCGCATCATTCAGTAGTGTCCTGCAGGCTATACAGTCAAGCAAATAAGTAGCTAATCCAATCTCATGTGAATAAATGCAAGTGTTGCCAAAAAATAAACAATAAAGAGATTATCTTCAGATAAACAGTGGCTAAAATGTAAGCAGCCCCTTTGGGGTCACATGGTAGAAATAAAAAACCTGGATGTGTAAATCTGTGCAAACTAATTAGGTGAGTGCTGCATGCAGCCCTCAACTATTGTTCTTCTTAAGTTTTATTAGATGAGTGCTGCATGTTTGCGCTTTTTTTGCGTTCAATTCCTTTTACATTTCTGCACTTTTAGCAATGCTTTCGCTTTTCATTCAGCTGTCAATTTAATTGTTTCCAACCATTTACATTTCTTTAAATGGTGTGCATGTTAACATTGTTTACTTCATTTAGACTTACGAACTCTGTTCAAATCCCTTCACTTGAATTAAGCCATTTAATGTTTCTTTATGTCTAAATCTATGTGGCTTTATTAAAAAATAATTTCAACCTCACTTTGTACTACAGCACTCACCGCATTTTCTGCAGGAAATGCATTTTCCAGTTCCAATCCATGCCCATGGTTTTGTAAATCAGTTCCCTCAAATTTGGTTTGTTCTACACAGCAGGGATTCCCCATGAAGCATTGTGACAGGTAAAATCTCCAGGTCTTCTGTGGCGTATTTTCATCTCATAATGTTCCTTACCACCTGAAATCAAGCAGCAAAAGTTCAGTGACAATGTCCAAATACTAATGGCCCATTTAGGTGAACTAAATATGCAAGAGGTGTCTTAGACGTCACTGTTTAAAACAAAAAGTGAATCCATTCATACTTGGCCCATCACAAACATACCCACCTAATTTGATGCACATCCCTGTTCAACTGTTTTGAGATATCCTGAACACAGCCAGACGGACAGACCAAAAGACTGGGCGAAAGGATAACCTCCTCCTATACAAACATCAAAGAAGAATGTGAATGTATCAGAGACCAAAGCTTTTCCAAAAGAAGATGGAGTAGAACTCAGAAACACTTATCTGTTCTCCCAGGAGGACGTGAGAGAGACGGCTCATTAAGCACTCCTCCCCCAGCTAGTTTGTGTCAATCCGAAGCCTGCTTTCCTCGGTTATCTGGAACCATCAGTCTGATTCTCAGTCTCAACCACAAGAGAGTTCGGGAAGAACACAAGAATTACAGGGATTCAGTGTAAACCATGACCAGTGCCAAGAGATAACCACCGTTTAGTTCATTTAAACCTGCATGTTGTTACTTTTCTACTGCAGTTATTCCCTCCATAGAAAAATATCCAAACCAGAACATTTCTTAAGAATAAATCATTAAACTAGGCCCTTCAACAAAAAAAAATAGATCTCAATGATACAATACAGCCTTACTTTGCATGAATGGTCAAGGAGCAAAAATGATAGCGTGCCCGTGGCCAGAAGCAATGCCAACAGCTAGCCTTAAATCCCCCCATAGAGGATCCAGACGTATGCAGACTTATTAACAGTATACACTTCACAGTGATGTGTGTGATAAACCCTACGGAAAAACCTTGATGAAATATCCAACTAGAGATAATGGGATATCGATCGATATGTCATTATTACGTGTCACTCTGCACACACAAACACACCCCTATTTATTGTGTGTGTGTGTGTGTGTGTGTGTGTGTGTGTGTGCGTGCGTGCGTGCGTGCGTGCGTGCGTGCGTGCGTGCGTGCGTGCGTGCGTGCGTGCGTGCGTGCGTGCGTGCGTGCGTGCGTGCGTGCGTGCGGGCCGGGCGGGCAGGCGTGCGTGCGTGCGGGTGGTGGTGGTGATGCTGTAGCTGGTGGTGTTGGGTTTCTCCCCTCAGCTCTACCCCTGCCTATGCTGTGTCTTTCTGTGTTTAGTGGATTCTTACCTTGGCTTCTCTCTCTTACTGTCTGTCTCTCACCCTCATGTTATGTCATTTCACACACACACACACACACACACACACACACACACACACACACACACACACACACACACACACACACACACACACACACACACACACACACACACACACACACACACACACACGCAAGTACACATTCCCTACCCAGCCAACCCCTCACCCCTTCCCCCCAGTTTCAGCTTTTCATGTGGCCCCTATACCTCTCTCCTGCCTGGTCAGTTTGCAACAAAACACCAGGTTACAGGTTTGTGTGTGTGTGTGTGTGTGCGTGTGTGTGTGTGTGTGTGTGTGTGTGTGTGTGTGTGTGTGTGTGTGTGTGTGTGTGTGTGTGTGTGTGTGTGTGTGTGTGTGTGTGTGTGTGTGTGTGTGTGTGTGTGTGTGTGTGTGTGTGTGTCTGCTGATTGACTTGTCATGGGGACAGTGAAGAAACTGACTAACTAACTGGTTGTTACAACTGAATGAGAGAACCATACTGACGCATGGAATAATACTCACGTCACGAGTTCACGACTGACCCTAACTGTTCACAATAGTGATTTCCTTTGAGTATTTCTCAATGGATTTTCTGAATTTTTCATCCGAAATCCAACACAAATGCAGTATTGAATATTCAGTTAGAGAAATCCTATGTGCGTCTAAATTACACATAATCACATTAGAATGTGTAATTTAGACACACAATGGACTTTCTATTTTTTATGGTCATTGGAAGACTAAATTGCCCATGCTGGTTTTACTGAATACTAAAGGTATGATTTATTTTTCCCCCAATGGACGCTGGCTGCCTTTTGTCAAACAATGTCGGTTACTGGGAACCAAATGCATGAATGAAAAAAAAAAAAAACTTAGACAACATAAACCTTGTTTGCAGGTTCCTTCTGGACGCTTCCGCAACAACCTTGAAGGGTTTTCAAGGACATTCTCTGCCGGGAAGCTGACCTTTCCTTTCCAACTGCCGGCTTCAAAATAATTTAATGACACGTTTATGTGGGCGTCCGCTGCCCAAAGAACGCCACTTCCATTGTGTTCCTTACTCTGTGCCAAATACAACCAGCTGGTGCGTTACAACCGGACACTCTTCAGACTATTTCCATGCAACGTTATTGTTGCTCTTTGTCTTCCTGTTCATATACTCAGAGAGCCTGAAATAACCCCACTGATGCGTTCTGAATACCTCATCAAATAAAGGCTCCAGGCGTCTCCTGCGTTCATCACTCACACGCCGCGACTTCCAAAGACTCCCACTGTCGCTAAGGAACCTCCAGAAAGATTGTTATGGGAACAACTGTCCGCAGGTGCTTAAATAGACAGTCTTTCAGTAATTACAGTTATTCATACCCCGACTATTTGAAAAGCCAAAAAAAGAAGATCTTCTCTTTATATCACAACATTACAATAGGGTAATGTAGATATTGAGAGAGACAGGAGACAATTGTTACAAATTGTAACAAATCATTGATAACCCTCTGTGTAAATGGTATCTGTCCATGTGTGTTTCTGTTTGTTTGATAACCACAACAATATTATGGATTTGTTTTATACTTTTAGTGTCAAGGAGGGATATGTGTCTGAAACATTTTAGACAGACTCAAACCAGTCATAAGAACTTGTCCCTATCCTTGTTAACAACCAGGACCACAGACATATCCCTTAACTTGGTTAGCACCAGGACCACAGACAAAACATGTCCCTTAACCTGGTTAACACCAGGACCAAAGACAGACAGACAGACAGACAGACAGACAGACAGACAGACAGACAGACAGACAGACAGACAGACAGACAGACAGACAGACAGACAGACAGACAGACAGACACATAGAGAGATACAGATTTATAGATGAACAGATAGTTAGAGTGACAGACAGAAAAGGAACAATTGTGTCATATTAGAAAATTTCTGTCTCTGTTTCAGTCCCTCTCTAGCACTCTTTATTAGTTGCATTTTGTTTTCTTTGTGATTGACATGAATACAGAGAAAAAATGTATAAACACACCCTCTCTCTCTCTCTCTCTCTCTCTCTCTCTCTCTCTCTCTCTCTCTCTCTCTCTCTCTCTCTCTCTCTCTCTCTCTTCTCTCTCTCTCTCTCCTTCTCCTCTCACTCCTCTCTCTCTCTCTCTCTCCTCTCTCTCTCTCTTCTCTCTCTCTCTCCTCTCTCTGCTTCTCTCTCTCTCTCTCTCTCTCTCTCTCTCTCTCTCTCCATCTCTCTCAGTGTGTTCTTTACTTATAGTTTTTGGTTTTTCACAGGGAACTATAGGACAGTGAAGGACTCTCTGGGCCATGAAATCTTTTCTTTGATGTTTTCTCCAAGAAAGATACTTTGAAGTGGAGATAGCATAGCGGTTGGGTGTGTGCTCAATGAAACCTGCAAAGTGTGTTTTTGGGGGGGTTGCTGTGTGTGTGTGTGTGTGTGTGTGTGTGTGTGTGTGTGTGTGTGTGTGTGTGTGTGTGTGTGTGTGTGTGTGTGTGTGTGTGTGTGTGTGTGTGTGTGTGTGTGTGTGTGTGGTTTGGTGAGGTGGTGTGTGTGTGTGTGTGTGTTTTTGTACATTTGCTCGGGGGTTGGTGGTGTCGGGAATGTGTATGTCTCTGGTGTGTGTGTGTGTGTGTGTGTGTGTGTGTGTGTGTGTGTGTGTGTGTGTGTGTGTGTGTGTGTGTGTGTGTGTGTGTGTGTGTGTGTGTGTGTGTTTGTATAGTGGTAGTGTATGTGGTGTTGGGGGTGTGTATACCTGTGTATGTTTTGGGGATTTGCGTTTGTGAGTGATGGTAGCAGTGTGTGTGGGTTTGTGTGTGTGTGTGTGTGTGTGTCTGTGTGTTTGTACAGTGGTAGTGTATGCAGTGTTTGTGGTGTGTATATGTGTGTCTGTGGTGGCTGTTTGTGTGTGTGTGTGTGTGTGTGCGTGCGTGCGTGCGTGCGTGCGTGCGTGCGTGCGTGCGTGCGTGCGTGCGTGCGTGCGTGCGTGCGTGCGTGCGTGCGTGCGTGCGTGCGTGCGTGTGTGTGTGTGAGGTGTTGGTAGGGTGTGAGTGTGTGTGTTTTCTCTGGTGGAATTGTGTGTGTGTGTTTGTGTGTATATGTGTGTGTGGGTGTATGTGTTTGTGTGAGTGGTGGTGGTAGTGTGTGCCTTGTGTAACTCTTCTCGATGGGGACTCACTGTTTGATCTGTCAGTAGCTGAAGCACAGAAGAAAGGAAAGAGGACGTTTGTCATCTCCCTAGCAGGAGGGGGGGGGGGGGGGGTGTTAAATGTTAATGTCTGGATACATTTCAAACTAACATTTCTCTATGGAACAACGGAGAAGGTGACAGGGCCTTGCAAAAAACTCCAGCGCTCCACACTAAACTTATTTTCGTAAATTCTCGCACCTCATTTTGTATCCAAGAGTGTTAACTTCCTAGACACTAATAGTAATACTTAATATGTCTGTGAAGATAACCCTTATAGTTTAATGTTAAACTATACATGAAGATAAACCTTATCGTATAACGTTGTACCAAACGTCAAGATAACCCTTACTATATCTTACATTTTAAAGTTTTTTGTGTTCGTTTTTTTTTTTGTGTTATAATCCGAGCTAAACAAGGGGGTTCACACTTCACAACATATTCTCATTAATCTAGCCAGCTTTATTGCCTCCCTGGTTCTGAAGGTAATCCAAACGGGCAGACGACTAGAATTACCCTGGGAAACACACACACACACACACACACACACACACACACACACACACACACACACACACACACACACACACACACACACACACACACACCACACACACACACACACACACACACACACACACACACACACACACACACATAGGCTACCAAGCTGACACACACAGACTCCTAAAGCCACTCATGTGTAAGAGTCTAATAATGTGGTCTTGCTCGCCATGACAGAGAATCCGCTGGTACAACAAAGGTTTTAATTCTCCAAGATAAACGGTTGTTCCACTATTAGTTTACTACTACACTTCTACTAGTACTACTAGCATTACTATACTACTACTACTACTACTGCATCACTACTGTTACTACTGCTTCGACTCCTATTACTACTGCTTCTACTACTACTGCTATTAATACTGCTGCTACTACTGTTTCTACTACTACTACTGTTTCTACTACTACTACTACTCCAGTTTATACTACTACTACCACTACTACTACTACTACATGCTTGTGATGACTAAGAAGAGACAAAGGGAAGTGTGTTTGTTTTAAGCATCTAATTTAGTTTGAGAAGCGTTATATAAGTGACGCTGGAAGCTGTTTTGCCCAAGGCCTAACCGCGCCCAGAGATAGATTGCTTCTGCCAGTGTTCATCCAGCGATCCGACGTTCATCCAGCCTCACGTATTCATGAAGAAGATGCCTTCTGTTCAAACAAAACTTTTTTGAGAGAGAGAGAGAGAGAGAGAGAGAGAGAGAGAGAGAGAGAGAGAGAGAGAGAGAGAGAGAGAGAGAGAGAGAGAGAGAGAGAGAGAGAGAGAGAGAGAGAGAGAGAGAGAGAGAGAGAGAGAGAGAGAGAGCGCCTTAGGAGGGATTTGTCCTGTAGAAGGACTGATATGACACCACAACCTTCTGGCTCTCAGACAATCTCAGTAACCTCTTTTGCCACAATGCATCTTCCTCTACTGAATGTGTGTGTGTGTGTGTGTCTGTGCACATACATCTCAAAGGGCTTCACAAGCTACATTAGAGAACAGCCGCTATCCCTAGCCCCGCCATACAGGCTACGTCCCTGAAGCAATGCACGCAGGGAAGTCCCTCCTTCCAGGGACTGTAAGGAGTGCAATGGTTGCCAGAATGGACAGTTATACTGGCAGCATAACAAGCAAAACATTTTAAGTACAGTCAGATGATAATTAAATAGAGCATTCAAATTAACTATTGAAATATTAATAGTGTTGTGTAGTTCGTGCTGTCCTCGTCTGTTGGCTTTGATGTTGCGTTGGTTTTAATTATGGTAACTTGGCCATCAGGTCTACCTCATTAATGTCATATTAATCTCGGTGAGTCTTTGCTCATAAAATAAGCGTCAGTTTTCATGAAGTGAAACCCCCTGTAAAGACACCGCACCATTTACTGGCCCGCCAGCTGCTAAACTCATTAATTGATCCAGGCTGTTTTAGTGCACATCTGTGATGTAATCAATCATAGATCCAGCATGATTATATTCACATCTGCAATGCTCCCATTGATAGGTCGAGCCAGTTTTAACATGGATCTTGACATCATCGTTAAGTAATACGTCCAGTATTACCTTGACCTTGGATAACATCCTTCATAGAGCCAAACAGTTTTATCAAGTGTCTCTGGCTTCGGACACCGTTCATGAATAGAGACAGTTTAACCAAAGTATTGTGCCTTTTCCCATATACGAATACGTGCAGTCTTAAACCTGGATCCTTGATCTGCTGTGACCTTGAAGCAGTAGCCTGCAGCTGTGTGGAGCTGTATCACCAATAGCGAGGACCCTCTCTCTCTCTCTTCCTTATGGTGCCTTGAGTATCAGAACGGAATAAGGTACCAGAACGGGATAAGGAACAAAAGTTTGCATTTTAATTAAAAAAAACATAGGGTACATGCCTTATGACTCGCATTCGCAGCGTGACACTTACAACAGCTCCCTAGAATCCTATTTGTTTAAAGGGAGCCAAGCCCACATAGTGGGAAAGTAGTGTGGCTGTCTTTTGTTGCTCACTTAAAATACCACTTAAGTTGATGGGACAATTGAAAAACACTATTCCCCTATCTCCCCATATCAATTCTAAATGCTTGAACATTTGAAAGGCATTGCCCAATAACCCAAATTTGGCAGTAACAATTAACCCATTGAAGGCAATTTTGGTCCTTATTTACATCTTATCCTACTTATTTATTTCCATTTACAGATGGAAATTAGCCCCCGGGGTACAATCTGACACATTTATGTATACTGCAGTACATGTTTATTAATGTGCATTGTCCTGAAATAAGTAAATAAATCGTAGCCTCCTTATTAATGACCCTGTGCTTATGCCTCAATATTTGGACCAGCCCACAGCACTACTGTGTCACCCACTCCATCACTCTTAACGTCTAGTAACTTGTTTTAGGGTTTGGATTTTCTTTCAGAGCTCATTAGGAGATCTTTTCCCATTCTCGCAGTGTCCCCGGCAGCGTCCTCACGGCTGTGTTCAGGGCGACCTTGACCGCTGCAGAGCAGGGAGGACACAGAGGAACTGTGTGGTGGACACTTTGCTCACCTCAGTCCAGCTGGTGGAGCCACAGACAGGGAAGCACAACGTCTGTCATCCTTGGTCAGAGGTCGCTCTCCTGCTGGGACCACCAGCTCTTAATATGCACATGTCCTCATCGGACGCTACAGCTACTTGTTATGATTGCTTGTATTTCAATGGGCCTTATTCACCTGGCGGCTATTTTGGTTCTTAATGCAAGCTTTTATAACCTAAATAGCTGTTGGTGAAAAGGCCCATGTTGCGAAATAGTATTGAGGAGAAAGGGTTACTGGGTCACATGTGAAAGCGTAGTAGGATCAGACGGGGGATTAAGGCATGGGCTAGTGTAGGCTGTAGCCTAGGGGGGCCCGATTGGCCACACTATTTTCAACTTTACTTAAAATAAAAAAAAGACTTGACTACTATGGGACCAAACAAAAAACAGAAAAAAATGAAGCATCTGATGGTAGATGTGTGGGCAATGTAATGTGGCCAGTTCATACACTAAATTTTGATATAAAATATGTCATGGCTACTAGACAGCATAGCGGCAAAATGTCTGAAAGAGAAAAGTGTTTAAATTTGTCGATATGGCACTCAGACTATTTATGACTTTGCCTGCAAACAATGTCAGCGGGGAGCGCTCTTCTTCAAAACTGGCATTAATTAAATATAGACTGAGATCGACGATGGGCCAAAACAGACTGAAATTGAAAGTGATATTCTGCGGAAATTGGATTTTACCAGCCTCATTAAAGAGTTGTTCAGAAAATAACATTTGAAAAACATTTGAAAAGGTAAAAATATGTAGTTATGATTGTACTGCCTCTGTATTATTGCTGTTATTAATTGCTGCTGCTGTGTTTATTGTTATTTTCATTATTGCTGTTATTAATTGCTGCTGCTGTGTTTATTGTTATTTTCATTATTGCTGTTATTATTTGCTGCTGCTGTGTTTATTGTTATTTTCATTATTGCTGTTATTATTTGCTGCTGCTGGGTTTATTGTTATTTCTTGTTTCATTGGCACTAAAATGATTAATCGATTTGAAATATGGTTGTCATATCTCGGGCGTTTTTCTGTAGGGACCCCCATTTATATGGCTAGAGGCTTGTTACATATCCGGTGTACTACCAGTAGAAGGTAAATGCTTAGAGAACAATGCTTTAAAACTACATATTTCAAGTCATGCTAACTTATAACTAGAGGCGGACAAATAAGGTAAATAACATACCACACACACACACACACACACACACACACACACACACACACACACACACACACACACACACACACACACACACACACACACACACACACACACACACACACACACCATCTGAACAGCTCACCTATTCTACGTAATGTATTCAAACTTTCATCACTTCAGCTATTTGTTTAACCCTTCATTTGTTTACAACCATTTTCCATTTTTAAATGGTGTACATGTTAACATTGTTTACTCCATTTAGACTTTGAACTCTGTTCAAACCTTTTCACTTGATTTAAGTCATTCAACATTTCTTAACGACTTATGCGGCTTACTTTGCGCTACAGCATTTTCTGCAGGAAATGCATTTTCTAGTTCTTATAGTAGTCCTTATAGTACTTTGCAGAGGTGCCTGGTTAACGTCAAGGGCTGCCTGTGAGACCAAAAGGTCTCTGATCCAAGCCGACCAAAGACAGACCTGCTTGCTTAGCTTCACACCATCATGTGGCGCGAAGAATCCTCCAGAGAAATAAACGAGTGAAACCTACCGGCACTTGATTTCCAAAATGGGATTAACAAAAATGGCTCAGCTGGCGCAAATACCCCCGAAACAATCCACAATTCATGTACACTTCGTGTTCAGTGTTGTCTTGTTGTTTTTGTGCTTGTCTGCACAGTGAGTGTGTGTGTGCACATGGAGATAGATTGAATGATAGTGTATGGTTGGTGATGGCAGTGTGTGTGTGCTGTTGGTTAGGGTGTGATGTGCCTGCCAATTGGTTCCCTCATGGCAGCTGGAATATAAAGTGCCTCAGCCCTCTGTCTCCTGGGCTTCAATCTCTGCTGGCGTTCAGCCCCTAACAGGTTCGCAGCCAAGCGTTGGGCTGTCACTTACTTCGGTAATTGTTTGTTTCTCTACCTGTGTTCCTCTGAGCACACATGGGGAGAGACTAAGGATGGAAGGAAACACATGCAACCCTGGGTCATTACAGCAAATCAGAGAATGCAGTTGATTAAAAATGCTTTCTCTACAATAAAGACAGCAGTTTAAATATTAATCAAGCAGTTCAAAACAGTAAGTGGGTCAAGTGTTTTTTTTTGGGGGGGGTGGTGGGGGTTAACATATTAGCATGTCTTCTATGATCTAAACTTTGTATTCTATGCCATTTTGTCTGTGTTATTTATTTATCAGTTTCCAAAAGAGGATTTAGCTTCCGGGACCCTTATAGTACAACTTACAAAGTTATAGTGGGCCGTAACCATGGAGATAGCACATCCATCTCCTGCCTAGAACTCTCCACAAAACACCTTTTTTTAAATCAATTAAATTACACTTTTAGACCACCTCAGGTACTTAAACCTGAAAGCTCCTGAAAGCCAAGTCACAATCTTTCGCATGTGCTAACCTTGCCTCAGCTGCTTCACAGCACCATGGTGTACCTACGAAAAGATACGCACACACTCAAACAAAGGATCCATTAGAAAAAGCGCTGCAGCTCGAAAACGCAGTGGCTACAGTGCAGCCGATTCCCTTGGCTTCCACAGAGAAACAGACAACCGGTAGGAATAATAAACCTTCAGTCTGTTCTATTGATTGAACGGGATGACAGGAAGACGCCTGCACATCTTTATTCTCCACGGGAGCAAGGGAGGACAAGCCGCGGATTGTAACATGCACACAGTATGCCAGGGAGAGAACAGGCCATCAAACCAAAACAGGTAAACAGAGAGAGGAAAGGGAAGTGGTGGTGCTGGTGCTGTTGGTGTAACTGTAAAGGCAGAAAAAAACAGACTGACAGACCGACAGTTGGTTGCTTTGGGGTCCCAATGACAGTCGCTGAGAAAAACCCGCCCGAAACATTAAGAGGATGCTACCTGGAATCTAGCGCCACGATTAGTCAACAAAAGAACTCTGCCCAGGGTTAAATTGAGAAATTAGAAGGATGAGGTTTGATAGTAATAAGGGATTTAAAGAAAACATTTCTTTATTCTAGTGAATTTTAAATGGGGCATCGTTTTGTTTTTATTTCACACTTACCATGGCAATGGAAATGTATTTTTCATGTCAATAAAGCCCCTTTAAATGTAATTGAAATGTAATTAAATTGAATTTAGAGAGGTACAGTAGATAGAGAGACACAGAGAGACAGAGAAAGAGAGAGCGCGAGAGAGCGATGAGAGAGAAAGTAGAGAGGTAGAGATGGAGAGAGAGAGTGAGAGAGCATACACATCCCAGCCAGTGTTAATTTCCCCTACTGCTCAACCAGGAAGACTTTACCAGATGCCAGCATTGTTACCATGATGATAGATAGACAGAGAAAGAGCTAGACAGAGGGAGTGACATAGAGAGAGAGCGAGAGAGAGACAGACAGAGAGCTAGAGAGAATGAGAGTGAGAGTAAAAGGAGGCATATGAACAATTGAAAGTGACATGGTAAGATGCAGTCTTGTGCAAGAGCCTCCTGCCACAATCTCCGGCTGTTGCATAACACAGCATTACATCCCAGTTCCCCAGAGGCCTACTTGGAAAAATTCCATCCCACAGAAAAAAAAAAAGAACTGAATGAAAATGAGAACTGATTTTGTGCATCAGTTATCAAACAAGGCTTCCCATGTTAACATTTCCATAACATCCAACAACCCTGCATGGCTCGAGCGTTTCCTCGCACTAATCTCTGATTGGTCCTCGTGTCCTGCTCATGTCCTACCTCTGGGGAGTGAATCAATACTAAACAATATGAAAGAGAGCGAGTGAGAGAGAGCAAGAGAGAGAAGTAAACAGAGAAGGAGAGGGAGAGAGAGACAGGAAGAGAATGCACCTCCATTAATAACCAGAAAAAACGTATTTGGAGAAATTGGATCAGATGTCCGCCCAATTTGTCACTTGTGATTTCTTATTGCTCTCTTGTTTTCCTACTGTTAATGAATGTAATGGCAAAATTGTTATCATTGATATTAGCAATATATTTCAACCCATTGTGTTCAGTAAGTTGTGAGTTATTAGGCGAGTGCTGCGTGCAGCGATCAGCTATTGTTCTTCTTAGGCTTTCGGATTTATTTATTTCTTATTCTCTACAAATTCTGGGACCCTACTCCTTCCACAATATTTCACCTAGCGGCTCCACTCCCCTTTCAAACATTCATAGTTGCTTGGAATCGTGCCCTTCCATTATATTTTATTTCATATTTTAAACTTAAGATATTATACTTTTAGAATATTATTTTTTTACAATGGGAGGATGGCAAACTAACAATGCTATGATAATGCAAGATACCTTAGACTAACTGATAGCACAACTAGTATGTTGTATTTCTATTTGGGAAGCCAATGACTTTCCCACGACTAGAGCATGCCTCAGCAACACACGCTGCCAAAATAGATAGACTGCTAAGTCAGAGTTGGAGATCAAGATAGAACCCTAAGCTTTTCGGAAAGACGGTGAATCTGTGCTTAAACTAAAGAAGAAAGAAGATTCAAGACCTATGTGGACAATCTGTGAACTGTCAGACAGAGAACAGTGGAGTCGTGCTGACGGTGCTTCACAATGTTTGAATATTGAACACTCCTTATGGTCCAAGAGATGGTTTGAAGGACCAGAGTTTCTGGCCAAACCAGAAACCAAATAGCCCTGGAGAACTTCCACCCATTACTCCAAACCATCCCGAGGTCGAAAAGGGAAACACGTGTGAACAGCCTGAACACAGGAGCTCATGCTGGCACAGACTTAGGAGAGCTGTAGGCTGGACGCTAAGACATAAGACACTTCTGCAAGAGCTAAGTTAAAAAGGAATCATGCTCACTTAAAACCGACCAACAGCTCAACCAAGTCATCTAAAGATAAACTAGGACCAGCTCAGACTCCAGTCACAGAACTGACAGTAGACCTGCAGGAAGCAGCAAAGTCCATTTCGAGCAAGGAAGAGCTTTCCAGCAGGAATCCAAGCTCTGCAAGCTGGACCCAATCATGTACCAAGGTATCTTGAGAGTAGGGGGTAGGCTCGGCAAAATGGCTTTACCAAGTGAAATAAAGAACCCAATAATTACTAGAAAGAGTCCCATATCTCCAAACTACACCTCCAACAAATCCATCAGCAGGTCGGCCATTCAGGAAGCTATGCTTTCTAAAATCCATCAAAGATTCTGGCTACCTTGTGCAAACACCACGGCCAGAGGGATAATCAAAAAGGTGGATCTTCTGTCGTCGATTATAACCCGGAGTTGAACAGCAGAAAATGGAAGATTTGCTTTGCGACCGCGTTCCTTCAGACGAACCGCCATCTACCCATGTTGGAATTGATAACCTTGGTTCTATTAAAAGTACAATGGGCCAGTCACGGATGAAATGCTACGGAGTCATTTTCACCTCAAAGTAGAGCAGTGCACCTAGAACTACCTGAACAAAGGCTCTCGTATCAATGAAAAAGTAAGGAAGTAGTAAGACATGTCTTTTACTAACCAATAGCAATTCTAGTAAAAATGCAAAAGACAGGCACAGAGAGAGAGAGAGCAAGAGCCGAGGGCTCATGTGTTTCCGAGAGGTCAGGTAACCGGTTCAGGAACGATGTGGGGAGGGACACAGACAGACACACACACCTAATTAATTCCTCTCCGACATTTCCAGGGCATTCACTTATTTTTTTTTCTCCCTAACCAGTATTTGGGTCTGATGCGAGACAGCCGTACTCCTCCCACCAGCCATGGGGGAGGAATACATTAGTTAGAGCTGAAGAATAAATCCATTGGGCTCACTGTCACAATCCCCAAATAACACCAGCGAGCCTCACACGAAGAGAGGCAGGTCTGGAGAGCAATCGGGGAAGAGCGAGATAAATGGGAAGTGAAAAGGTCCGTCTAACATGCCTCTAGGACACAAGGTGTTTGCTTTACCGCAGACACGAAGACGAACAGGGAGGACGGTTAGGAGGGTACGGTAAATAAGGAACAATCTGCCGAACTAGCTGGTAGTTTGCAAAGGGCCCCGTTTAAATTTAGTGGTTGATGGAGATACATTGACGGCATAAAAGTAACACGGTACGTTTGCATGCACAGGAGAGAAACCCAGTCGACGTAAACCTAACAGTTTATATGGCAATAAGGAAACCTTGTATGGGGCCATCCAGATTGAAATCAGCTTCTGATTACATGATGCAGGAAAAGATGGTTGACAAGAGACTAAATTATCGTTTCAAACGTCTGAGCGGGAAATTAAAGATTTGATCTGTATCTCAGGGCTCGTGCAGGAGTCAATCAGAACCCCCAGTCCTCCAGGAGCAGCCGTCCAATGGACATCTACAGGCTGATTAGCTAGACAGGAATCCTATAATTTATCTCCACCTTCACAGCTTAAAACTTCAAGCTCATTAACAGCCCTCGAAAACACATCGTTACGCAGGGAACCCAAACATGGAGCCTTTTTACATGTAGAACTCAGACATCTGCTTCGTTCAAGAAAAGGAAAGAGACAGCATCAATTTACCTAAAAGAGTACCAAAGGATTTAGTGACTACATATTTATGAGTCTGTATTGACTCATAAATGAGTGAAATACTAGCTTGACGAGCGTATTACAGGGAACAATAGATCCCTCTATGTAGACACATCAGGAGGTTGTGTCTATCAAAGGGTGATTCTTTTTTTTTTGCCCCAGTGGCTGCCGTGTAATGGGAGCATATTTACAGGGCACTTCCATCAAATGCAATCATTGCCTTTCCTTTCTGGCCCTGCTGTCTATACAGTTTGTGAGTGGGCCATTTTAAAACCTGTGTTTAGACAGTTAACTAGCTGGCATTCTCCCACACAGATTAAATTCTTCATAACAATAACAAAAGTGACTTTAATAGGACACCACAGAGTTGAAAAGACCTGACAAAAACTACACCCAAAGCCCTGCATCTACAATGATGAGTCTATCACCTCTTTAGTGGGGATTTTCTTAATGAAACATGAAGATTTACAGTCATGCTGTTAAAACAACATGAAGTATTACTATTATGCTCAAACACACACACACACACACACACCCACCCCCCTTCACGAGAGCGGTGAGACATCTCTCCCCCCATCCACTGCCTGCTCTGTGTTTCTCCCCAAGGAGGACAAAGGTGAGGCAGACGGGAGACGGGGTGTCTGACGTCCCGGCAGCCCCTGCCGAGACCTGCCCGGGGGGGGGACTCCTGGAGATGCCGCCCCCCCCCCCACCTGTCACCGTGGTGACAGGCCGGTGCGAGACCTCCAGCCGTGCTCCACCTCCGTCCACCAGTGACGGTGCCATTGATCCCAGACCCTGACTGCGAGCGGTCGGGAGCCGTCAATCTCAGGGACCCGACAACCGGAATAAGCCCCCCCCCCCCCGTCTCTGGGGTGCTGGGGTGAGACACACAAAAGGGCCCCCAGTGACGCATGCGGAGCCACACACACACACACACACACACGACACTCCAGTAGAATGTGTGTGTGAGCTAAGACAAGTTGGTGGTAATGGTGGAGGCGTAATGCAACACTTGGTTCATTCCAGAGGTGTAATTGAATATCTTTAAAGGCCAGGGGACCCCGTTTACTAGTTGGTATGAAGGACGTCTGAGGAGGAGCCTTTACAGAACCACTTCTGAACCCTGTGTCTGGAGAAACGCTGGTTGAGAAGAAGGTATAGAAATAGAAGAATAAGACATTTATTTGATCCTCGCGCACAAAAAAAATACATTTCTGTAATATATTTTCTCTGTAGAAGTTGTTCATAGAAAAAATATTTAATTTATCCCAGAGTAAACCAAAAAATATGCATTAATATATTGCTTACTATGCTTGTTTAGGGAAGGTAGGAATGAAGTACATTTCCCCAACACATTAAGTATAATACAAAAATAATACAGTTTACATACAAAAAAAAGATTGATCCAACATGTAACATTAGGTCAAAATAGATACAAACCCGAGCAAGTGGATACTTCTAAAATTAACCATTGTGATCCATATTGAGAATAGCCCACAGTCAATACAGGCCTCTCCATCATGCATTCCAATTTCCGTCAGGTCCTTTCCTAGCAGACCGTAGTGCACTTGTACTTCAGCTCTGAGTACCCTATTCTGAGATAATGGCTAGCAACCGCTAATCACGTAGCATGATATATGGAAACAACAAGTACAGATAAAGGCCTCATGTCTTAGTAACATGGGCTCAATTTAATCACAAAAACACAGAAAGAATGCATCTTTGAGGGAGAAACGTGTACACAGGAGCACATCCTAAATAAACACTTGTTGGAAACCAAGCAATAACCTTCTTCACCGTTAAATAAACGGGTTGTTCATATTCTGCATGAACCCTAAAGTGGAAAGATTTTACTCAAATATAAAAAACACAAGTTGGTCAGTTGCAGTAAGAAATAGATTATGAAAAGTATAGCTTCCACGGCTTAAAGTAAACATTGAATATGTTTGTATAGATTTGTGTACTCGTTTAAAGATTAAAAAAGAAAATGTTATGTAGCGATTTACATGTCTGATAATCTTGATCATATGGTTATGTCCGGATAATGCATCATGACACTAAAATACAAAACCCTGATGAATTATCCGGATACATTTTGTTCTGTAGTGAAGCATGCTCTTCATACCCAGAGAACAGGTCCAGAGAGTTGTGAACGGTTCGCAATGGTGTATACTAAAAATAAGATGCATCTTTTAGCTTGCGTCTTTTAGCTTGCCACAAAATGCGACGTTTATAAAGTTCTGGTATGAAGGGGGTATGTTCAAGACTTGTAGTGCACAAATTATGCAGAGCATAACATACATTATGCAGTAAATAGGCAGATATTTTATTCATCAATTTCAATTTGATATAGAAAAATTATTGTCGACCACTTCAGCCAAATCCATGCACCTATTTGACTTCAAGTAGACATTGCTATGGACTTCTCAAAATGACTTTTCAAATACCCAGACTGTATTTTCAAGTTATTCAGACTCCAGTAGGGACATTTGGAACTGAATATTGTTATGAGGTCACCTTGTAAGTTCAAACAGTATAATTTGCTCAAATGTTCAGCAAAAATAACTAATAACATTGTCAGACATTTTTTTGCTTTTTACCTTCCAGAATGAAAAAATGTTGAGAAAATGTTTCTTCGTCAAAAAGACGAAAATATGGAACCTTGCTCTGCGAGTTCTCTGCTTCTGTCCATGATCCACAGAGTTAATTAAGGAGGTGGCCAGTGCTTGGTAACCATGGCGATTTCCAGGAGGCTGTGAGTGAGGTCACGGAGCGCGGCAAATCACTTGCACGCACCAGGAATGTAGACGGCAAAAAGTTCCAAGGCACATTTCCATTTAAAAAGCAGTGCGTGTGCGTTAAAGTTCTTCGAAGAAGGCCACTCTGGATTTGGTGCTCTGCAGGGTTAGCTACAAGAAACACAAAAAAAAAAGAAGCAAAAATCACATTGAGCCTTACATACAAAAATAAACGTACGACGATCCAGACCACAACGCAAACGTTACTGGGATCGCTGCTTCGGGAATCACACATCTCCCTTCTAGAATTGCAAGAATTCTTGATTATGAGGTTCTTTTATGTAGTATAAATGATTATTAATGAAATAAAAATGTGAAGATTGAATGATTTCATGAAAAAACAAAAGGGGGGGGGTATTGAGAGAGAGAGATCTATCTCTCCCTGCCTCCAACAATATCTGTATTGACAAAGCTTCAACGGCCACTCCAGGAGCATGATTGAATGCAGCAGATAGGTGAGCAGGGTCCCTCTAATCCTTAAAAACACCTTTTTACTTCAAAGCGTCGTTTGTTTCTACTGCAGACCATGCTCGAGGGGGTACGAGTCCTGAATCCAACATCAACAACTTTTCTCCTTAATACCGTTTATCCTCTCCAGTGACTTTATTCCATTTCCTGGTCAACTACAGCTACCTGACAGCTGGTGGTTGTAGGTCATTTGTAGATCCAGGCTATTCAAACGTTTAACGCCTTTCTCAAAAAATGTCCCCTGGTTTTAAAAGAGGCCAAATAGAACCCAAGCTACTCTCGCCATTACCAGCCTTCACCTTTGATGTCTAATTGTGTCCTTTCGTATTGTTTGTTCAGATTCAGTCAGAGGAGGTTTGGAGCACCCTCCAAGACCCAATCCCTGGTGTTTGTATGAGATGTTTAGGCTTTAGACAGATCACTCTCCACTGTGAAGACCGTCAGACAGGACAGAGCCTTGTCCAGATCAATGCACTTCATTGTTGCCCCACACAGCTTGAGTGAAGGGTCGGTGGTCTGCTGCAGACAGCCGCCTGTCCTTTTAGACGGACAGCTCATTTCCGCTTCCTCTTTCAGCGCTGAATGAAGCAAGCACAACCTTTTACAATTTGGCAGGGCGGACTACTTCTTCCAGCCTCACATTTATTTCCAGGTGAGCGAATGAATCTACAAAAGTCTTGGTGACCGATGAGTCTGATGAATGTCTGTGACCCAAACGTGGCTACAAAGTAAAGCTGTGGCAATGTTAGTTGCTGAGCGTGGGACTTTTCTTCAGATTGAACATGCACTTCTAAACTGGCAACGGCATCGGCACTCCCGGTTTGGATGTGCGAGTCCTTACAATTCAAATCATGTGAGGGAATTATAAGTAACTTTGAAGAGCATATATTAGACTGATTCCAACAGGAATCCTGGGGAACTACTGTAGAGTTTTTAGATGGTGACGTTTGGTTAACTCACTGTACACAACGTGTCTGAAAGAGACTACAGTGTTCAACCCTGTGTTCTTTAAATATAACATTAGTTTGGGACAGCAGTCATTGGACTGTGTGTAATAAGGTGCACACAGGGAGAAATGTGAGATACACGGTTGTGTGTTAAAATTGCAAAGTGCAAAAGGGGCTAATTTAAATCTGGAAAAATAATGTTGTTCGAGCTGTGTCCAGTAAGCACGCTTCATGGGAGGCCCAGCAGCCTGCCAGAAAACTTAAGTGAAATCCTACAGGGTTGAATAGGCCCCTGGCACAAAGACAGCTTCCTTTGTGCTCCGAACTCTGCAGTAATGCAGTCTGAAGGAAATGGCTAAACTCCTGTGCTGTTGGTGTCAGATACACAGAATTGGTTGTGGACAAAATGTTTCACTCAGCTATTGCGAGTGAGCTCATCCAACCAAGGTAAGTAGTAGTTGGAGCCTGCAGCGCTGGGGTCTGAATGTAGATGCATTGGGTCGTTGATCTTCCACAGTAGACTTAACTGGAGTGAAATCAACTGGCCTCCAGCGGATTCGGGCTGCCCAGATGGCTTAATGTCACATTTACACTTTATTGAGCTGCCCGTGAGACCTGTGTCACCTTATGGCCTTTGAATTTAGAGCATACAATATACTCCTACTAAAAAAGTTTGGATTCCCAAGCAACTCAGCACTCCGTTGAATTGAGTACTTAGTGTTGCAGCACTCAGAAGTGCTTTGGGTGCATTGATCTTTTGCTTTGCCCGTTTTCTGCGTCACCCGTTATTCGCTTTGGGTAACAGTGGCTGCAGACACTGATTGCTTCTTCAAAACTGCCGTGCGGGTTTAAGCTCATTCAGGCTCATTCCTTCTCTCTCTCTCCCCAGTGGCTTTACTGTAGCCCCATTCTGTCTAGGCCTCCGGTTGCTGCAGAACCCCAGCACCCCCCCCCCCCCCCCCCCCCCCCAAGTCTCCTCTCCCTTCTGCCTAAACTCAAATCAATATTTGCTCCTTTAAAATTGAGCTAAAACACTGTCAGCTGATTCAAGAACCTGCAATCTGCACAACACACACACACACACACACACACACACCACACACACACACACACACCACACACACACACACACACACACACACACACACACACACACACACACACACACACACACACACACACACACACACACACACACAGTTCAATTTGGAAGACTTTGAACACTGCTTGTTCACCACTGGAGCCTCATCCATCCAGATGACTAGTCGGCAAGCAGAATCAATTAGCACCCCCCCACCCTATATAATTAGCTTCTTTACAGTGAGAGGGGAGAAAAGGGAGGGAGGGCACCCTTTATTTAAGCATGCAATGCGCATAGACCAATTGCTTAAAATTGACTATGATACTTTGACTGGTTTTTAAAAATAAAACGATAAACGATTGCTCTCTCCATCTATTGAATCCATTCATTAAAAGGCGCTCAGCCGTGTATCCTCGCCCCTGCTGCTGTGCGGTTGAATGAAACGGAAACCCTCAACTGGTGCGCACCGGCTGTCATTTCAGGGCTCTTCTTCCCTTGTAATTTTCTGCTTTATTTCAGATCATTGCTCCACTCCCAACATAATGAAGTGTGCGCTGTCGCCGCTGCGCCGTGTGTCCTGAGGCCCAGAGGCTGACAGAGGACATCACCGTCTTGCATTCCAAAAACAAACAATGGAACGTTGTGGTGTGTTGTGGTCTGCTCTCTCCCAGGTGCGCCATTACAGGTCATCGCATAATGGTTCATTAACCACACACACACACACACACACACACACACACACACACACACACACACACAACTACAAAGAGTGTCTGTGAGGATGGTGATGACGATGATGAGGATGATGACGGTGAGGCTTGGATGTGGAAAAAAAACATGGAAAAATCCATGAAACAAAACATGTACTTTGGAGGTATCAGTATTATTATTTTTATATTATATATATTCTATTGATGTTTGTGTGTTTATACACGTGGGCATCTCTTATCTGGGCAGAGACATGGGATGATGCAAGCGAGTAGAGGCTATGGTGTGCAGCCAGCTCGCGATCGCACGAACACAGACGACTCTCTCCGTGTGTTTGTGTGCATGTGCGTGCACGTGGCTGCCACGGTCACCTTTTTGAAGTTGCTGTGTTTGCTGGTTCCCTGTTCTCTGTTCTGGTTGTGGAGGATGTCCAATGGCGTCTCGCGCTCTTTCAGCTTCAGACTCTCGATCTCCGTCTTCAACTCGCTCAGCTGCTCCTGCAGGTGCTTGCTTTTCTCCATGTACTCCACCCTAAGCACGCACGCACACGCACACACACACACACACACACACACACACACACACACGTTGATAAATATATATAATAAAATAAATTAAAATGAAGCCTAAATGCCATTAGAGACGAGGGTAACAGGATGCCAATAGGGTTACGCTATCAAATTCCAACATGCTGAATGCTGACATTAAAGTCTCTGGTCTCTAGTCGATTGGTTGGCCATCAGCTCCTGTATAGCGATTAATCATCAAAAGGTTCTGTAGGAAGGTTTTTAACAGCCATAATTTGAGAGTCATCTGGTGTAAAAGGCTTAGCAAACCGTTAAGATTTGCAGAAATACACTCAGAAATTGAGAAAGCCACGTCGTTCTTTTGCCTTTACAGTGGTTAAATAAGGGGTTTCACCAACTAATGAAGAAAAGGGATCTTGCACTTTAACATTCATTGGTAACCAGAAATAATTCAGACACTCTTATTTTCAAAGGTTTAAGAAATAAGGTAACAAAAGAGTTGCGTATGGCAAAAACCTGTTTCTTTATGCAACTAATTGCTGACTCAAAAGGGAAAAGCACAGCACTCTGGAAACATCTAAATACTTTGACTAATTGTGCATCAAATATGAAAAGATCTAATTTGGAATTTAATATAAATGGAACAGTTAGTCATGATGCATTGGAAATTGCTAATGAATTTAATACATTTTTCACTAAATCAGTTGAGGAACTGGCAACTAACTTCCGACCAATTGAGTTTGATGATATACAGAGAGATCTCTCGACTTCTTTTCATATTAAAGAGGTAAACCAAAGCGAGATTGGTAAAGTTATAATGGAGTTACGGCAATGTAAGGCTGAGGATTATTTTGGATTGGATACTTTGATGATTAAAAAACACAGTTCTGTTGTTCAAGTGCCAGTGACTCATGTTGTCGTCCCCTGCTCCATCAGAAGTAATGAATTTCCTGAGCCCTGGAAAAAAGCCATTATTCTAACTCCTATTCACAAGTCTGGTTCACCTGACCTGGTCTCTAATTATAAGCCGATTTCTGTCTTCACCTGCACTCTTGAGAGAGTTCTTGAGAAAACAGTTGCTAAACAGCTTGTTGACTACTTAAACATCTACTGCAACCCAGACAATTTGGGTTCAGAGCAAGGTACTCAACAGAGTTGGAAAACTGCTACCTCACAGAAACTATAAAACAGTTATTAGATGAGGGGAACGTAGTGGTGGCAGTATTATGGATTGAAAAAAGCCATTGATACTGTTTACCATGAAATTCTCCTCAATAAACTGAAAACAGTTAATTTCTAAAGATGAGGCAATTTCTTGGTTCCGTTCATATCTTATGATGATTTACCAGACAGTTGTAAAAAAGCCAGATGCCAAATGTATGCAGACGACACCGTGGTATTTGTGAATTTGTGTCTGCAAAAACGACTCAGTTGGCAGACAAAACTGTCAGAAGAGATGTCTGGTGTATCCCAGTGGCTCATAAACCATCATTTGACTTTAAATTATAAAAAGACAGTGTCAATGTGCTTTTCAATTAAAAGAAAAGCCAACGGAAATTCAAGAGTAAAGATTGATGAGATAGAGATAGATCAAGTAGATGAGTTCAAATTTGTAGGTGTTATTTTAGATTCTCTGCTTAAAATTGACATGTCAAGAAGCTATGCAAGACTGTCAAGACCAACTTAAATTGCTTTTGCTTAATAAGACTATACCTCTTAAGGCAGCACAACAATTTATGCATGCCATGATATTTTTCATTTTGTTTGGTCAAGCCAACCAAACAAAAATGACACCAATAAAATCATTATACAAACAGGCACTTAAAAAGTTAAAATAATGGATCAGAAAGTTACTAGATGGCATCACAAAATTTACTGGGTTTTGACAGCTTTGTAAACTTTTCATTTTTAAAACTGATGTTCAAGTGTGTGAACGACCTTGCTCCAAAAATACTCCAGAAAAAACTTCCCAATTGATAAATAAACTGAACAGTAGAATTAGAACTAGGGGTGCAACGAGCGGAAATTTAACAACAAAATGCAAAACCACATTTGGACAATCATCCTTTTTAGCAATAGGCACTAAACTTTGGAAAACATTACCATCAGAAATGAAAGGAGACATATCATACCACCAGGTGTGAGTGTGATTAGCCATTACAAGCCGTATTGAAAATGTGCAGCATTATGACATAACAGGTGGGCGTGTCCACCTAGACGTGTGACTGATAGATGAGCAACGTTTGCTACAGTCCACTGGGTAGGCTGGTAGACTGATCTATCCAGCGCACATCTAGGTTGACACGCCCACCTGCGATGTAAAAATGCTGCACATTTTCAAACCTGCTTGTAATGGCTGATCACACTCACACCTGGAGGTATGATATTTCCCCTTTAAAACATTGACAGAGCTCAAGGTTTTTAACACACAAGTACAAACAATGGTTGAAGCTGAATTAACCCTGTCAACATTGACCCGCACGCACGCGCACGCACGCACACACATGAATCATTGTCCTTGTTTTTGTCTTTATGTCTCCTGTATATTATGTCTTCTGTATTTTTATTTGTGTGTTACTTTTAGTAAAGGCCTAACCAGGGACAGGGGTTACAAATTAGTGTTGCCTAGAAACCTGCTCAATAAACTTCTAAATAAAAAAAAAAATAGCTAAGAGTGAGTGAAATGCGCAGTAAAAATGTGAAAATATGAAACTACTTTTTTGACAGCTCCTGCTGTCAAAGACCATCGGACCAATCTGATGGTCTATCTTCCCTGGTGGGTTTAAGAATTCCACCACGCCAGTCAATCACATTCGCGCACACAGTGTTACGTAGGAAGTGATGAAGCACGGGAGAAAGGGGCAGAGAAGGAGGGTGCATTTATTCTTCGGCTCTCTCTCCTTCAACTCTCAAATCTTAATTAGCATACGATGAATAACAGGAATGAAGCTGAAACTGAATGGACCAGACTAACAGGCCCCAAAGTGGGGGGGGGGGGGGGGGGGGGGGGGGGTGTCGGAGGCAGACTCACTTCTCCTTCTCAATCTCCATGGAGAGGCGCTTCATGTCGGTGTCCTTGAAGTCAAAGCTGAGGTTTTCCCGGCTGAAGCTCAGGTCCTGAGGCATCAGGTCTTCAAGGGGAGGCTGGGGCTGGGGGGAGCTCAGGACCGCAGGCCTGACGTCAGCCCCTGGAGGCTGGGGGTGATAGCAATCAGAAGGAGAGGACAGGCGTAAAAGGAATATTTATAGTGGGGGATAGGAGACGGCAGTGTGAAGTGAAAGGGGCGGGAGAATTTGAGAATTGTGTGTCTTTGTGTCTGTGTCAGCCTCTGTACGTTTCTGTGTGTGTGTGGATGTGCACGTTTGGTCGCACGGTGGTTGAGATAGGGGAAGTGTGATCAAGATAGCACATAAGATGGGGAGGAAGGTCAAGACTAGAAGCCGATTGCAAACAAACACCATGGGGGCTGGGATGGTGGAAAATGGGCTGGAATGGGGTTCAAGGGAACCAGACGGCCCACACCAGCACCCCGGCCCACACCAGCACCCTCCCAGTGACCCCCAGATAGGAAGCAGGCCTGGTACAACATACCGAATGAAAATCCATCCGTCACAGTCCAGCACCAAGCATCATCAGAGCCGTTTGACCAGGGCCAACATGAAGCACTGCAGAGTGATTGCAGCAGGTGTGTTAGAGACGGTGCCGTCTATACATTGTACCGACAGCCTGTTCCATCCACCCGTACGTGTGCGTTTCTGTGTGCACCTCGAGAGCGTGTGAGCAGGGTTGTCCATTCATAGCTGCGCGTGGGTTTTGTCTGCGTGGGTTTTGTCTGCGTGGGGTTTGTGTGCGTTGAGGTTTTGTATGTGTGGGAGGATACTGCAAGGGTGACTGCATGTGATTTCTTCCGTTTAGGACGGGGAAGGAAGGCTGCATCCGTACACCCATGTGCGTAGGGCAATGTGAGCCGTGTGGGTCTTTGGGTCCCTTGTGTTTTAAGTTAAGACTGGGCAAGCATAGACACAAAGAGAAGGAGAGCGAAAGAGCCAGAGCAGGAGAGAAAGTCAGAGGGAAGAGGGGGGGGGACAGAGGGAGCGAGAGAGAGCGAGAGTAAGAGACAGAGAGAGATGGAGAGAGCGACAGAGTTATAGAGAATAGACTGAGAGAGAGAGACAGAGACAGAGAGTGAGGGAAGGCTTTTACCGGGCCGACCGCCTGGCTGGTGATCTCCAGCAGCTTGTTCTTGGCCCTGCGCTCAGACTCCCTGGCCTCCTGTAGGTCCTGTTTCAGCTGCTCCGCCTCCTTCGCTCTGGATAAGGAGCCATGCATTAGAGTGGATGTCACAACACATACACACTAGCGTTACAGTTGATATAACACACAAACAAACAGACACACAAACGTTAGTGGATATAACACACACAAACTAGCGTTACTGTGGATATCACACACACACACACACACACACACACACACACACACACACACACACACACACACACACACACACACACACACACACACACACACACACACACACACACACACACACACACACACACACACACACACACACACAAATCTGCAGGCCTGAGCTAACATTTAAAAAGGCCCACATTTACCAGTAGAGCGGAACCATGCAAATGGATCCACAATAAGCAGCGCTTGGGTTCTCACTGAGGGGAGCGTATTATTGAAGATAAATGTGGTGCCCCCAAACAGTACCGCCACACACACACACAGATAAATGGATGTTCTGCCATGCATAATACATTTGACTAATGCCTGTATTAGTCGAAACTTTTGAGCTCCTAATTGTCTGGTTTAGGAGTTTTGCTGTGGGAGTTTGGCTGTGTGCAGTGATGGCCCTGGGGGGAATCTGTTCTCCATTAGCATGCAGAGTACCTCTGCTGGATGCTGTTCTGATGGCCAAAACACTCTCCGTCCGTGAGCTACTGGTTTTGGGAAGCGGTTAATGGAAACCGTTTGAGAAGAGTGGCTAATAAATTGCAGCGAGGCGTTGAAAAGCAGCATCTGCGGAACATGGTCACTTCAGAGGTGTGTGTGTGTGTGTGTGTGTGTGTGTGTGTGTGTGTGTGTGTGTGTGTGTGTGTGTGTGTGTGTGTGTGTGTGTGTGTGTGTGTGTGTGTGTGGTGTGTGTGTGTGTGTGTGTGTGTGTGTGTGTGTGTGTGTGTGTGTGTGTGTGTGTGTGTGTGGGGTGCTAATTAGATCTCATCCACTATTAGATCCGAAACTGCATCTGCCAGTCCCGGTGCTGCACGATCACGATAAAAATAAAAAAAAAAGCAGTGGTGTGTTCTATGTGATACAAAATACAATAGAAATGGGGGATATACACCTGTAATGTATATAAGCGGTGTGTTTCTAAACTTAAGTGTGAGGGAGGTCATATGAGGTTGAAGGTCATATGAGGTTGAAGGTCATATGAGGTTGAAGGTCATATGAGGTTGAAGGTCATATGAGGTTGAAGGTCAGGTTAGTTAGGAGCAATGGGAGGTTGGAGTGTGAAGCTTGTCTGAATTAATCCAAGCACCCGAGTGTGAGCAAGAGAAGGCCAGGGAGCAACATCTTGAACCATACCACAGCAGCACCTGAGGCGCGCGCGCGCACGCACACACACACACACACACACACACACACACACACACACACACACACACACACACACACACACACACACACACACACACACACACACACACTCCTTTCCCCACCTTCTCTCCGACTCCTCTGCCATTTTGAGGGTGAGCATCTCGGCCTCCAGCATCTTCTGCTCCATGACGCGGCGCTCCTCCTGGCCGCGCAGCGCCCTCACCTTGATGCGCTGCGTCTCCAGCCCGGCCTCCGCCGCCTTCTGAGCCAGCAGCTGGGCCTCCTCCTCAGCGATCTGGGCCTTCTCCGCCAGCAGGTCCGCCGTCTGCTCCGAACGCATCTGAGGACCCCGGGGGGAGAGCAGGGGCACAGGGGGAGAGAGGGGGGGGGGAGAGAGAGAGGGGGAGGACAGCAACGTGACGAGGAGGAGGGTTGGGAGAGAGAGAGAGAGAGAGAAGTGTGAGGAGAGGGGGCCCCGAGGAGGGAGAGCCAGTACAGAGCTTGGGTGGTTGGGAGGGGTTGCAGAAGAATGTTAAGCCCAGAAAACCCTGGCGGCCCAGCGCCACGGCGTGTCTGTGACGCCCGTCAAGTGCCGCCTCGAGCACCAACAGGAAGTGTCGCGCTGCAGCTTCAACAGGGGGACCCAGGCATGCAAACATGTAAAATTAAGGAGGATAAAATAATGAGTATGTTGTGGTGGTGGTGGTGGTGGTGGTGGGGGGGGGGGACATGATAAGACAATTCTAGCTGATGGGGGAAGAGAGAGCGCTGATGTTCTCTCACCAAGGCCTCGTTGGCCATGTCGGCCTCCTCCTTGAGCTGCCTCAGCCGTCTCTCCAGGTCGTCGCGGGCGCGCTCCGCCTCCTCCCGGAGATGCTTCTCCCGCTGCTTCTCCCGCTCCAGCTGCTGGCGCTCCAGCTGCCCCCCCCCCAGACGGAGAACACAGCCCCTCAGTACAGGCGGCAAGCCACTAAAAGGAAAATAAAACCACAGCCCTGTGTGGTTGTTCAGCGCCAAGGCACCGGGCTTTCTTTAAGTTTGTGAGTTCACCAAGGATGCCGTTTGCATCCTGTTTTAGATTCATTACAGAGCGTGAATATGTGTCCAACGTCTTATCCGATTAACCTGTGATATCTTCTGACGTAATGATTGGATTCAGAGCACCTGTCGATGCCACCTGCTTGCATAAGCCGGTTACCGTAGTGGCGTGTAGATTGGTAGACGCTACGCTAATCCCTCACCTGGATAGCAACAGTGAACAGGTTCCCCTGAAAAACGCTTACTGGGCAGGACTGCCAATGCAATAATTGGCCAGGTTAACCGTCGATCAGAGCCGTGGAGTCTATACTAGATGAAATGGGAGCAGAGGGATATTAGCATAGGATATTTAAAGATTAAGTATAAATGGATTCGAGCTATTTTAGCTTTATGACTGAGAAAAGGTAGAAACAGATACCAGTGATCTTTTGAACATGAGATAAGGTTCCCGTTTGCACTCTTTAACAATCGATTTCATCAGCCAACACAATACCTCCCACCAGTGTATTGATTTATAGAGGGGATTGGATGGACAGAAGGTGAAAATAATGCCCTTTTTCCATTACACTTTACTGTCCTGGTCTGACTCAGTGTGGCAGCCCACCAAGGACCGCCGCTTGAATGCGTGTCACTCACTCTCACGCACGACACGCACGCACACACGCACGCACGCACGCACACGCACAGCACACGCACACACACACGCACACACACACACACACACACACACTTCTACAATTCTCTTGATCCATTTAAGAGACATTACACATATTTGGTTTGTTTCACAAACGAAGAAGAAGTTACCCTATTTTCTCTGCGATGAGTGGTGCCCCCTGTTTGGGGGCACCACATTTGTCGAGCTCGAAGTTTAATATTCCCCCATTTTTTGCTAGCTTATATCAATAGCTCATTGAGAAATTATTTATTTCACATTAGTCCTGTTAACACATTGGACAATGTTTCAATGTTTCCCAGAGTGAAACAAAATAGTGTGAAATATCATCCAATGTCCCGTCTTTAGACCAAGACTAATCTTTAAGAGATCTGACAACTATTTCAGCAACCCTTTTAATATGGTTAGTTAGTGTTGTACAAGAACGGAAAAAAAATGACCAATGTATCAAGCCAAAGAACTCAATAGTGTCTCAGACACAAGGACGCACAGTGATTGTATGTTTATAGGTGGATTATCCGACAAATTGAGAGAGCTTTGTGCTCCAAAGAGCAGCCAGGGCTTGGGTTACCCCAGCCTGCTTGGAGGCGGGTCGGCCTGGCTTTGGCCCGACACTGGAGATGGTCCATCTCCAGCGTGGTCCAACACACCTCGCTGCGTATCATCTGGTAATAGAAACCTAATTCAGCATGCCGTGGTCTGACTCAGAGCGGCCAAAAGTGCAAAAATCAAAAATAGTCTAAAATGTCAGCACACAACAACAAAAGACCAACAGCAAGATTAAATAGACCGATCACCCAGCCGAAAGAATCTCTATTTCCTAGAAGTGCGCTATATATATTCTCCTCATCCTACACCCCACACCACACACACACACACACACACACTCACACACACACACACACACACACACACGCACACGCACGCACACACACGCGTTTGCTAAAACTTTTCACAATACAAGTTCAAATATAAGTAAAAGATTGCAGAGGGATTACCAAACGGCATCATCACAGCAACAAGACAATCGCCAATTCAACCACACTCTTCCTCATCCCTGTGGGATCCCAACCTGTTTGCGGGCCCTCTCCTCCTTGGCCTGGGCCTTCATCTGCTGGACCTCCAGACAGTCCACCCGACGCCGGCGCACAAACAGGTCGTGGTTCCCAATGCACAGCTGCAGGATCTGACAGATGGGAGACCTCTCAGTCATTAGACACTCCATGGCCTCAAGACACCCCGCACAGGAGTCTTGATGGAGTCTTATAAATATCTACGCCCTTTATTAAGATCATTGAGGTTTAATGTTTAGAAAGCAGTGCAGTGATGGTAGCCTCCATTTCTATAGAACAGGTCATACATATAAACGATGCTGTACATCAGCGTACATCATGAGCTGCAGTCAAACAACATAAGCAGCATTGGCCCTGACCCACCCTAGACTGACATGAAAGACACAACGGTGCTTCCCCAATACAATGTATAATAAAAAATTCACAATATACCAGAGAGACATCTATCTACATCTCATATATTATCAATAAAATATTCACTCACCAGCTTGTTGACCCGCAGCCTGGAGGAGTTGAATTTGAAAACGTTGGTTTTCTTATACAGCGGTTTGATGGCGAACTAAAAGTGGAAGGAAAAACATTCATTACCAACCTCTTCATCATCATCCAAAGACAGTGGAGGAAGGCCGGAGGGCCATCGAGGGCAGCCGCTCACCTCCTTCTCGCTGTAGGAGATGTTTCGGATCTCGTTCCAGGGGAAAGAGCACTTGGGCGTGAGTCTGTTGTCGGGCTCGTAGATATGCAGGCCCAGGGCGTCCACCCCGAGCAGCAGATCTGTCCCCTTCTTATTCTACACCCCGGAGACAAAGGAGTGTGGATTGGAAGCGTTTGCCATACACCTGTTAACATACTTTTAATGGGTATCTAAGGGGACTAGCTGCAGGCCGCAGGGGCGGTAGAACGGGGGCGTTTTTTTGGGCCCATTTGTTAGTCTGAGTTGGTTTGAACGGCGCCAGCTGTGAGCTCGGCACGCTGGGCTGTTTACCTGAAAGCCGGTGACACAGGGGATTGATAATGGGGTATTTTGTTTGTTGGCGAAGGTTTTTGTCTCGTACAACAAGTATCAATCACAGTCAGCGTACGGCCCTGCACTATTATTCAACACGAACATAAATAATAAAATGGAAATCACCCAAAAAATAAAATGATACAATTGTTCACCCTCCCTCGATAATTCAAACCATTCAAGAGCGACATCTTCAGCGCCAATTGTATGAAGAAATAAATCAAATGGTTAAGGATGCAATGGAGTGTGGAACATGGTGCAGCTATAATTTAATGTTCAAAATGACATATGGGCTTAGCCTGATAAGGGTAAGTGAAGGGCCTTGGCTCACCCGGATGAAAAAGTAATTGACTCCGTACATGTCCAGGTCCTGGGCTATTTTTAAATACTCCATCTCAGCTTCATCCCTGGTTCAAAGAGGAAAATAAAGTCAGTGAGATGGAGGGTGTCAGAGGAGGGTAGCAGGAAGATCAGAGAAAGGTTTGTATCCCGATGACAGTGTGAGACAGACGTCTGGCACGCTTGATGTATATATTGATGTTGGAAACTGTGTCATATAGAGGCAGGGAGGCTGAACCCATCAGAGTGGCCAAAAGATACGTGCTCACACAAGCCCTGACAAATACAGCCGCAATTCTATTAACGGGATTTTGAGGTCATGCACCATAGGAGAGAGACTACTACATCCTGCTCGAACACTCTTAATACCTAGGGTGTAAATAAAACACACACACACACACACACACTTTAGTGTCAACAAACCGACGTTGACATGCTCTTGAGTTTAAGCTTTATCGTCTACGATGCTGCCATCAAAACAAAAACAACAAGGACATATGGTGGCTGAGAAAAGAGACCAAGGGGTTATTTGACACCATAATAGGTTTATAAATGTATAAACAAGCTGTAAGACAACAGTGGCTGTCAAACGTGTAATATATGTAATCTCTAAGCAATCTCAGATAACATTGCTAGAAATGGAGAAACAACATTTTTAGATGTCGTTCACTTTGTCAACAGAACAAAGCCTGAGGCACGTTCTGAACAAACAAACAACCAGAAGCGACTTTTTTTGCAAATGCTTCCAGCGTTTCAACATAACAACATGCACTGCAAATTGATCCACGTTGTAAATAACCCAAACTTCCCCTTCCATACTCCAACGCCTCCCATAAGACCACGGGAGCCCACCGGCATCGTGAAGACCAGAGCCTACCTTCACCTTCTCTTTGTGTCACATCACCTCGACCCACCACAATGGAACAGTCAGCGCTCGGTCAATATCCCACTCTATCCCCCAATAGGCAACACAACCCTCTGTGCCACTTTGAGTGGCTTTTACTCTGCCTCAGGTTATCTATTGATTGGATTGTGCATCAAGCAAAACAACTAAACAACTGGTCAACCTTTTCACAACCTTTACCTTGTCCTGCCACGGTGTTCGGCATAGCACGCCGTGATCCGCTCCTCCCACATCTCTGCAGTCATCTGGTACAAGTTGATCACCTGAAAGGCAGAGGGAGCCACTGAAATACACAAAACGAACAAGAAGAGCCGACTACATGAGTCACAGCCGCAGCTGCTCAGGAAAGAGTCGGAGTCATGGTCAGGCTGTCGTTGCTTAACATCAAGCCAGATGTGAGATGGGAGCGCGGTAAAGTGTAATACAAAAATCTGAAAGTCACTTACTCTTTTAGGCAGTAGCTCCTCCTGGGACAGAAAGCCAGGCTTGTGAAGCTTGGCATCATAATCACCATACTGAAATATTCACAGGAAGAACAGAAACAAAGCACGGCTACGTTAACAAGGCTGCGTTACTTGTACACAGACTAGGATGCATTTCACACAGCCCGACAAGGCTACAATGATTAGTACACAGTATAAATAAGGTACACCCGGGTACACAGGCTAACACAGCTACACAGGCTAACACAGGTACACCGGCTAACACAGATACACCCAGGTATACAGGCTAACACAGGCCAATACAGATACACAGGCTAACACATATACACCCAGGTATACAGGCTAACACAGATACACCCAGGCTAACACAGGTTCACAGGCTAACACAGATAAACCCAGGCGAACACAGGTACACCCAAGCTAACATAGTATACACCCAGGCATACAGTATAACACAGGTACACCCAGGCATACAGGATAACACAGATACACTTGTACATAGGCGGGAATCAATGGCAGTCATTACGCCATCAGGTGATTGCAGCTTGCACCTACAAGGCCCAATCACTGCTCGGAACAGTCATTCATTGGACAACATCACCGGTGCGGCCAACCTATGGTAACACCGCTGGGCCGTATGCAGTAAGACTGAGGTCAGGCGAGATGGAACCAAGCTATAGATCTGTTGATGCCACATTATTCCCCGCAGGAGAGCTGGGAGCTTTCTCTCCAGTCTTTTGTGGAAGTCCTTGAGAATGGAATTAGGTCTGCTGCTTTATTTTCTTTTTATCTGTCATACCCTGTGCCAGAAGACAGTTGTTGCGTGTTTGTGGGTGGACATGCTCTTGGCTTGTGATTCCATTATCCTGTCTAGGCGTGTGCCTCCGTTTGTTGTCTTGTTCTGCTGTGTTTGTAATGGTTTCCTTCTGCTTATTTCTTCAAGCAAGATGGATTCCTAAGCTGCTTATGGACAAATTTATATAAATCCATGTTAAAGCACAAAATCACTGCTATGCCCAATAGAGGTTCACTCTGCATGCGTGCCGGATCCCAGCCTCCTATGGGTACGAACCGGGACCAGAGTACAACATCTGAGACCAGAGTAGCATTGGCCTTTATCTGAGGAAAGCGAACAGGAGCATATGGAGTGTCAGCGCATCCTTTCTCCAATTACAAGTAAATGCTCCGAGTCAGGGAGTGCTCACTGAAACCGTTTGGAAGCAGCGGTGTGGCAGGCCAGGGCCATCTGTTAATGTCACATTGACCCCCTGCTGAGGGCACTTCTATCAAATGTTAAAGGTCCAGACAGGAGGTCATACGTCTTGGATGGAGTCAGGCTGCCACATTCTGATTAAATGGTGAGGTGTTCACATTTAGCATTTAGTGAGTCTTGGGTTAGCCTTGTGAGCCTCATATTCCTGTTTGGGTTTCAAAATGAATATCAGTATGGCCTTGGCAGGCAGCAATTGATTTTCAAATATCCCCCGGCCTTACTGATGCTTGAAAACATGTTTAAATATTAGAAAAGCCTTTCTGTTAATCTTTCAACGTCGATCTTTGTCTATTTTATTTTTTTAAACTGTTTTGATTGCTCCGTAAATCGCTACACTTTCGTCCGGCTCTGCCATTATCATTTTAAATCCAGCTGAGGGCAGTGCTACCTACCCGTCATGAACTGAAACTCCCTCCTGAGCGGTAGATTGGTACTCACTCAGGAGGGATCCGGATAGTCTTACGAGTTTAGGCCCACCATATCTTCAATGTCATGTCGATATCCTTTTCTAAACGTATTCCTCACTCGCACGCTTAGTCAAGTTCACCATTAATTGCATGTTGTCATGGAAACCTGCCACTCAGTCTCGCTCAACTCAATCAACAACCATTCCCTAGTGGGGCCTGTGCCTTTACTTAGTAAGCCGCTACTCGTTAATGTTCAAGATGCATCCATCAGGTCCCTTGTCCACGTGAATTGTTCGATGCAGCCTTCGGTGGTCTTGACCAACAATGGCCTGGAGGACTCAAACTCTTTTGCAGAGATATGAATTCCAGTATTTTGTTGTAATTCACTTTATCAGGTGCTTCTATTGCGCTGCTGTTGCAAATCCCTTTCGTCTTAAGCTAAACTTCCCCTGTGGGACAGTCATGTTTCTCTAAATTGAACTGTTTTAAATTAGCAGCAAAATAAGCCGGAGTCTGGATCACTAGCACGCTGGCTCACATAATGTTAGAGCCCAGGGGCATTACGCACAGCTCCAACCTATCCTCCCTCGTTCCCCCTCAGCCTCTTCTAACTTGTTTGTTTGTTACCCCTGAATAATTGACCATGTTTAGACTTGGGAAAGGCTGAGCCGCGAGCCCATGGAGAGAGATACGGTCTGGGTGTTTGGAAATGATCCTCCCAAGCTTTCTGCTCCCACACCTAAAGTGGGCGCACCGTAATGTATACCGCAACAATACACACGGGGATGCTGACAGCAATACTGAAATGCATAGCACCCATTTTGTTTACTATACTTTACAACAATCACACAACAGTGACCCAATCCTTCCTTAATAATAAATGTCAGCTAATTGGCAGGTGTATAAACAAAGACAATTATCTACTCAATAACCACCTAAAGAAATATTGGGAAACACAGCCTGTAGAAATCTAGTTTGGAGGAATACTAATTAGAAGGTAAGTGAACTCCCTGTTGCTGCTTAAAGACTTAAACACAATGAAAAAAAGGACAATATGTTTTGGGCTCAGACTCCTAGGTAGGAGAGATAGGTGTTGTGACCATGGCGACTCTTGGCAACGTTGTGACACATTTTTTAAGGCTACTACACATTCTTGAGATTGAACATTTTAATGAGCGATGTGGTATATGCTCACACACCCTGTTATGCTAAAAGTGTTCAAGAAGATTGACACACTAGAATATCTGGCAGCCTTCGGTGCCAGTGTAACTTCATCATGACGTTGAAGTGCAACCGGTTTATTTAAAAAAAAAAAAAAGAATTATTTTAATAACGGTGACAAAATAGAAAAGTTTACTCTGTTGAGAATCATGCATGACATTAAGACGTTAAAAACGATACAAAGAAAGTTTTTGTTTCAATGGCACTTTAAACCAAAGAAGTGCAAACTAGCCACCATTAGCTCTAAATGGTCAGTCGTCTAGTCCATGGAGTGAATGAAGCATCAAGTAGAAATTAGCCACCATTAGCCGTAAACAGATGTTTGTCTGTCCGTCTGTAGCTGAAGGTGGCTAGTTTGTACTTAATGCTTCATTCGCTCCATCCGTCCGTTTGTCCGTCGATCAAGTAAACATCAATGAACCCAAATCCATGCACAATCTTTTCAGAGGGACGGATGCACCGTCCAACCGTCCGTCCGGCTATCAAATTGTGCCGAATTTGGTGGGTTCCTTGATGATTATTGGATGACATCCCCTTAATTGCTGTTTTCTTTGAAATCTCTAAAGGGGGCCTATCCTGGGTTGTCATCAAGGTGGCCAGGTTTCAGGTTTAGAGAGCTTGATATAATGCTGCTTGCTGCCCAATCATCTCGCGGCAACCCCATAATTGACCTCCAAAACCACAGCGTATGGTTCTGCACTCATGTGGCCGTGCTATGGCCAAACAAACCCTGCATTTACCAGAAGAGCTCATCAGAGCGCTGAAACGGTGTAGCCATGCAGAATACTAAGTGACAGAAGAATCCTCTTAGAATGGTGGAATGCAATGAGCTTTGTTTACCTGGATATTATTGGTGTTATTGTCATGAAATAAACACATGGTCAAAATGGGAGGAGGGTCCTAGAGTCTAAATTGATAAGAATATATAAGCCACGGTCCTTTTGCAAATATCAAGAGATTGATTTTTAGACATAGCATTCCAAGCCTGAAAACATTTGCATTGAGGGATTTTACAGCCTGGATTTATTATGGCCTAGCAGGTCTACCATGTAATATTATCAGTTATAATTACGGTACTTCTTACTTATATCCAAGCCAGGGCGATAGATATAACTTAAATCAAGCCCTAAGAAGAAACCAAAGACTAAAATATTTCTTTAGATAAGAATATTGACTCAATCTGCATACGCTCGCAGCCATGTCCAAGGGAAAATAAATGGATCCACCAACTCTGAATAACTTTTTCCCAAATCCCATTTGTATTTATTTACTTGGTCTCTTCAACTCAGGCAGATAAACAAAGCTGCTACTAGGCTTTCCACTAGGTTTGCGTAGAATGACCTGCAACTTTGTCCTCTGATTGGGAACTGATTGCAAAAGTAATTGTCCTCACCTGAATGAATCTATGAGAAAAAAAATACCTTGTTCGTACATCAATACACAGTCTAAGGATTACACATCAATACACACACACACCTCCCTGCTCCCTTCCTTGGTGGGGTAATCACTTCATTAACGATGAGTCAGGGATCTGACGGAGGACCAATACACTTCATACCGTCTATTCACTGATTTCTGCACAAAAACAAGTAGGATCAGTTAGGAGGGCCCCGGAGCGCTCAGCAGCTGCCGCCGATAATCAGGACCGGGCTCCTGCCTTATTATGCCGATTTAATCATATCAGCGCTGAACAGGGTGGACAGCGGCTCGAAAGAAAAACAGTGTTTAGAGCCTTGTTCCCCCATGTGCAGGTTGAGGGTTGTTGGGCCTAGAGTTAGACTTTATTTTCTTTCTCTACTCCCTAAAACCATTGGATAGTTTTTTTTGCTTCGTGTGAGAAAAATTCCCATGGGATAGTTGGGTGGGATCTTAACGGGGAGGAAGTTGTGGTTTTACCACCTGTCAAGAAGAGGTCACGTCTCCTCATGAATTTCTCTGGGATTAGATTTGAAGGTCGGAATGGGAATAGCTCAACCAAAACAGGTTAGTAGTGTGTAACCAGTGCAGTACTTCCACATGAGATTTTCCTGTGAAAGCAATGCCCAAGGATTTGATGATTACGGGTGGGTCTGAATATTCTGGATCTTCAAAGATAACTGAAAGAAATATATAGACGGTTGGATGGGCATGTAGACAGCGGAAAGGTGACCAGATATAGATATAGAAGACAGGCTTGCCTGTAGCGGACAGCGGGAGGCTCTCACCTTGGCATGGACAGCATAAGAAGCCAGCAACACAGAGGCCTCAGGCGGACAGTGGATCTCTTCCTCCAGGATCTTGTTCTTTACCTAACAAGAGAGAGAGCAGTCTGATGGTCGCAGCAGTTCATTAGGGTTGGCCCTCAAAACCCAACCTCCTCATCACAGGAGAAAAGGAGGGTTTGGGAAAAGTGGCAAGCATTCAAACTCTTTTGCATAATTGAAAAGCCGTGAATCTACTCCTGCTAACTCCCAGTTTGGGTCCAAGCCCCATCCATTAATAAAGACTCTAGACTTTGTACTTCCCAGTTGACACAGTTGTTTGAACCGCACCAGGTCTAGGTGTGTTCTGGTCTCAACACTCTCTGCTCGTACCCATAGCACACATTTCACATGACATCCTAGTTACATATACAGATACAGGCGGGGATTTAATTGAAAAATACAAAATAAGCTGATATCTTCAAGCTTATTTAGTTCAGTAACCATGGCCACATTGGGACCCATTAGCCAACATAAAAGTATCTGCTTATCTAATCCAAATGCGCTGCATTTAAATCACACTCAATCTTCTCTAAAACCGTTTTCTTGCTGGTAAACAGAGCACGATTATGAGATTAACGAATGACAAGTCCGGTAAACGATGCTCTCTATCCAACATTGTCAACAGAAACAGCTCAGAGCATCTTGTGTGGCTTTACGCAGTGGTTCTGGTCCCCCTTGTACTGATGTCGGCAAACAAGCCTGGCTACAAACACAAAGAAAACCATGTTGAAGCCTGTTACGGTTCGGGGGCTTATCATTCAGAAAGCCATTTGTGCAGGCTCGTCTATGTGTGAAGCAACACAGGTGTCGAGGCCCGGGTCTGACAGCTCCCTAATTGTGGGAAGAGACCGACGCTTCCAATCTGCTTCACAAATGAGGCTGTGCTGCCGCGGGCAGACGGGGAATGTGTACGTGTGTACGTGTGTGTAGTTGCGCGTGCACGTAAAACGTCTGTATGGGTGCAAACGAGCGCATGTGTGGAGGAAAGAAAGTGATGGCTCTTGATTGGCGCTAATGCAGCCGTCACACCTGTGACACCAGTCCATCCGCCTGCATCATGAGGCTTAATGAGCAGAGTGACGAGGAGCCGGGCGCCACAGGACCACCGGTCATTTGTATTCGCCACACGTCTCCGCCGACCACGTCCATTGTTAAGAGACTCGGCGGCGAGCCGGCACGTGGCGGGCTGAGTCAATCTTCTGCCGAGCGCCTTCTCTCTTTCCCTCTGTCAAAAAATACATGCTAATAAATAAACCACTCAGACTGGATCTAAACGGATTAAGGACTGACTGACTTTGTTATACGTCTGGAAGAAGACAAATGCGTCCACTTCCAGACCCTGAGTGAACACAAGGCAAGTAAACCAGCACAGTGGACTGGATACGACAATAAGGCCACGGGGGATGGCCAGCCCATGGGGAATACGTTAACTTAACTGGGCCAATAACTGAGCCCTTAAAGCCTAATTGGTAATTACTAAATGTAGCCGGTCGAAATTAGTGGCAGGAGCCCGGCTACAAAGCAGATCTGCTGCAAGCGGAATAGTTTGCCAGGGTTCCAAGAAACTCCCTGGAGAGTTTGATGCAGTTAGAAAGGCCATTGATAATATGTCGTGCAATGATCCCCCATGGCTGGGCACAATCAGAAGTCACAATCATAGGGTATCTGTCCGATACACCGGCAGAGTGATAATCGGGAGAGTCCCGAGTATCTCGGTGGGTCGTTAATGGTTCGGGGCGGCTGCAGGGCTTATTACTGCGGGCTGATGATATTGCGTTTATAAAAGTTCCCTTCTGTGCCATCCGGCCAACCTGAACTGTGCGCTCGCAGCCTCTCACTCACCCCACTCCTCCTACACTCGCGCGAGTGTTTCGAAGTTTGCGCGATTAAACTCACGAGAGTAAAGTTGGTCTACTCGCGCGAGCAAACCCCGGCGAACAAGCGGCGTGTATTAAATATTCGCTTTTGGTGTAAACGCACAGTAAGACGCAACAGCTATTACAACATTGAACTCTAGTGCAGAGAATGAGAGAGTGTACAGATTATCCTGGGAACGGAATACACATTGTTTTGAAAGTGATTAACAGCAAAAAGAGAAAGAAGAAAGGTGTTGCTGAGAAGGCAAGAATTAAAAAGAAAAAAAAAGCACTGGAGGAGGACGCAGCAAAATGCTCGAAAATAAAGGATGTATTCAGATTCCGAGCATAGAGTAAAGACGCTGCAAGTGAAATACTAGGAGTTAAAGCAGGGAGCTTTGAATTTAGCATTAGTTTCTAACATGCCAAATGATTCAGTCACATTTCAAATAAAAGCTTTCCCCCAATCTTTATTTTTTCAATAGCTAGCCAGCGTGGTCATTGCGCTATAACAAATAAATGGGAGTAAGCAATGAAGAAAAACATGTGACGAATCTTGTAAAATAAGCTAGTTAACCATCAGTATCGTTATGATTATCACCACAAATGTTGAATGGTGGTAGCATGTATGTAGTCAAAGACTACATACAGGTGTGGACACTGCACAATGTAATGAGTGCAAGGGGTGCAGTTTCTAGGAGCAGAGTTGTAATATTGCAGGAAAATTAGGAAAAGCCCCCGCTCCCCCTTATTGGGAGGGCCTGTCTGCATCATGTACTCCAGGGCTGAAGTAAGTCTCACTCCTCCAGCCCTGGTACACATAATTCACTCGCAACAAGTGCTCAGGCAGCACTGCTCCTGCCTGCCCCCTGCTGGCTACGGGGGGGAAAGGCAGAGATATACTGCAGCTGTGGTGCAGCAAACTGATTAACATCAACCAGTGGGAACATTCAATAAGCATGATTTCATCTGTACACTAAATTAAAATTCATTACAAAGGGGTCAAAGGTACGGCCAATAGTGGCCCAATAGATCCAGCTAGTAGCAAGAAGATACATGATATTCTCTTAAAGAGACTGCCTTCGACAGTATGAATGTGTTTTCGCTATTTACCCAAAATAACTGAAATATCTCCAGAGCTTTAAAGTTCCACAGAAAAAAGCCACAGAAGTGCCTCCAAAAGTAAAAACCTTTGAAGTTTTATGGGTGAAGTACTTGAGAAGTCTCCAAGGAATCATTTGCAGTCCTTGTCAAGTAAAAATGAAAAGTGTAATTTAAGTAGACGATGAAATAGAAATGGATTGGTCTTTGATGCTTACTTGCAAGAAGAAGAGGTGCTGTGTAGCATCCTGCACCAACTCCTCCTCTGCATCTTCAGGGTAAAACTTGGCCAGGAAGTGAAGGATAATTGGTTCCTCCTTGGGGACCTCCTGATCCAAAACCTACAGTTGAGTAAACCGATGTGAACGGCTGCTGCGCCAATTTGAAGTGATTTCCTTACAACAAAAGGATTAGCTTTGTTTACTTGGCTGAAGGACAAACGTGGTGCTGAAAGGATTCGCCAACTAAATCATTAAAAATGTATCCATTATTAATTTTGTTATATAGACAATGTTTTAATAAAATACCATGCATGTGCTGCATATAACTGTAGAAATGCGTTTTTTGTGAGGCTTTCTGTTTCAAACTATTATCTTAATGAATACTCTGGATTCCCTTGTTTCAATCTATTAAATTTGTCTTGAATACTATAAAAATTATATAAACAGAGATAATTATCTGATCTGAAAAATAATCATTTGATTTAATCCACAAGGGATATTATAAATTGGTTGCCGTTACAATAGTTTCAGACCAATGAGAAACATCACTTTGATACCTTCTTGTCCATCTTTAGCCAAGCTACCGTATCCTTGATTTCATACTGCAGCCCAAAGAACCAGGTCTCCCTCAAACCAAGCGTACGGCAGACGAGGTCAAACAAGTCTTTTCCTTTCCACTTCACCTGCAACACGCGAGCACATTGGTAAACAATACATACAAGAAAGGTAGGATTATAACTGAATCTGAAAGGTTATCCATTTGTAAGAACCATTTGATCCAATGGTGTGACATGCATTGATGAGATGGCAACACATGCTGCAATAGCATCTAATTTAGACCTTGTTCATCTGTTGTAAATGGGATGGTTCATTCACATACACAATGACTGACCACCGTGGGGGCTTCGAGGCATGGAGAAAATACAGTCTCACTGGGAGCAGAGAGCATCTAGGTTATATTTAATCCTGTTGCTTTGGAATAAATTAATCCAAATCATATTTTTATTATAAAACTGAATTGTAATCGTAATAAATACACAAACTACAAGACGACAACTCTAATTCAACAAAATATTTAAAGATAAATGAAATCATCCGTATGTCTGCCAGACCCCAATAATTGCTATTTACATAAGCCATAATTTATACAATTGTCTCCAGAGCTCAGAAAATAGAAATCGCAAACCTGCAATTGACATTCTACCATAATTACCAACTGTGCACATTGGATCTCCCACCCCTTTAAATATAGACAGCCTTCTGAAGTCTTTTTTGAATCCCCTTTTGCTCTGTAATAGCATCACATTTCAATTGAAAGATAGGCTACGTTTAATATGGAAAAGTGTCTGCAATTACATCGATTGGCAAAAGGCCTAGGATGCAATTTGGACCAGTGTTATAGACCGTGGTCCACTACTGACGAAAGAGCTGTTCCTTCTTGCAGTCCAGACCATAAATATAATCTTGGATACCTGCTGCCACCTTCTGTTGGATTAGAACCCACACACGTGGACAAATCTAAAATAGTTATTGCTGAATTTAATCCAATAATAATCACAATATTTTAAATCCTTAAAATAAAGATGAGAAACAGATGAGCTGAAAGCGAAGATGTCCTCGTTCTCATGAGTGAGGGCCACGTTGTCATTTGTCACTGTAACCTTTTTTGAATAAGGAGTGATAGATGAACCTACCTCACAGCTGAACTCCAGGTCTGACTCCATGGTGCAGATCCTGACGGTAAAGTTCTTGGCTTGTTTTCTCCTCAGCGTGCTGAGGGACATCAGTCTGGCTGCTATAGCGCTCGCCATGGCAGGCAGGTGTCGTGTCTAACTTCGACAGGGGGTCATAACACGAGTCACACCAGATGTCTACCTGTCGTCATGTGTCTGAGGAGCAGTCTTTACATATCACTTGTCTGACCGATCTACGTTATCTTCAGGCTCCCAAACTGGGGCATGGAACCTGTTTTCAACACATTCACTATTTAGCCTACTATTTACTAATCTAAAATTCATTAATTCAAACACCATAATATGTCACTTAAGGATGCGTTTTCCCATTGCCATTACGTTAATTTCCGACCAAACGTAAGATGTTAACTTAAAAGTCCACATAAACTTTAACACTAACTTAGCTTCCGTTAGCTACAAAGTAGTCAGTGACCATCCAGTATTAACCGTATTATTACATCAGATTAAAACAAGCTATTAATAATCCATTACAAAGCTCGGACCGTTATGTTCCCGCTATGTGTCTAGTGTTAAGTGCACGGCGTATCTAATCGTATGGTGCCATAAAAACAGCACTATTACAACAACAGTCGAGGAGAAGTGCTACAAGCTAAAGCCACCAAGTTTCCCTTTTGGTGGTGAGTTGTTGTATCCAAGTATCCGGACGTGAGATGGGCGGTACCTCTCTCGCCCCACATTGTTATGGGAAAGAAGAACAGCCCACTGCACGACTGGACGGTCAGACCCTCAGAACGAGCCGCTGCCTTCCCCTTGTCTGGATCAGCAACCAATCAAATAGTACTATGCGCCGCAAGCCTCTCCCATAACCCAGCCCCCTGCGCCATAAAGGGGTGGGGCCTATGAAATTAGGTAATCGGGGTAAACAGTAAAGATGGCGTCGCCTGTATCTGCAGATGGGTATTTGGGTCTAAATGGAGCTATTTCCGAGTCTCAAACCAAAAAACTGACAGATCTACCGGCCGAGTTGCTCGAACACATCCTGTGTTTTCCTCTCCTCAGCCATGACGACATCTGCAACGCGTCATGCACCTGCAAGCGGCTCCGCGACGTATGTCATGGAAGGGGTAAGGTCTGGGGACACCAATACAGACTCAGGTAATGATTCCTGGGGCATCTCTCTTATTTCTGTATATGATTACAATTCGGGATCTAGTTGGGGGGTGGGTGTACATGAACGCTCTTAATCCGCTGAAACCAACTCAGGGGGTTATGCGAGCTTCGGAAGAGCTGTCAGATATCTGCTGCCGATGCACCAAATTCATTACGTCAGGCCAAGGATGCAGATGGTTAGGTGTAAGGATATTGCAAATCATTGTCTTGCAAAAACTTCAAACCAATATAATTAAACGTTTTAATTGCATTATACGATCTAATTTTTTAGCATATATTAAGCTTTGTGACCTTGAATGTTGAACAGTATTGAAATGACTAAACAGAAAATTTGATTTTGGATTGCATACTGTCCATAAAATATCACTGTTATTATGTAACAATTGTTATAAGATTTAATCTAATCATTCAACAGATGGCCAAGATTGCAGAAATATTATCGCCACAATGAGTGTTGTGATTGGCTGAGGGAATACAGAACAAGACATACTGTTGGTTTACAAATCAGACGGACCGTTGAATCCATCTCCAAGAGATTCTTCACTGAGGTTGTAAGTAGCCTTATCTACAACTAAGGATAACACAACTACTGTTCAAGCTTACTTCTAGGCATAATACCCAGAAGTTATCCCACCTACAACCCTCTAAAGTACACACAAATGTGCATAATGAGTAAAGATGGGTGTGTATGACTTGTCACATTGAACTTACTCCAAGCTGTGTGACTCAGCCGTGCGTAGGCCAGGTGCTGGGGGATAGCTTTGCAGAGATCCAGTCACTGGGGGCACCTGAACACTTCTGTGAAGACGAACTGCTCTTCATCCTCAATTCAGACAAATGGTGAGGGCCTGTCTCTACACTACTGCAATATCTCAGATGGAAACTATTAAAGTATATGCTGTCTGCACCTCCTTGTACACGAAACAATGACATTCTACTCCTCTTTCTCAGGAAAAGCTTGACGTTGAAGTACTATGCAAAGAAAATACTCTACTTCCTGCGTCAGCAGAACATCCTGAGGAGTTTGAAGCTTTTTCTGGAGCAGTCGCCAGTGCAGCAATCAGCTCTGGAAGGTACTGGTATCAACTGTTACCAGTTTATACCATGCTGGATTTTGATAATGGTTTTACATTTTGGGGGATTATACTTTGTATGTGGGTTGGTTGTGGTTCTAACTCTGGATGGGTGAGGGGGTGTAGTCAATGTCAGACGCAGATTTTTCATCAGACTTTATCTGTGTCTTTTGACCAGTGACCTGAGCTTTTTGCTAATTTAAACACAAGGCGTGACCCTGAACGAAGTGAGATTGCTGTAACCTAACTTTGCTTTGTATCTCTTTTCCTTTATGAGGTGCTGTGCTGGTGGACCAGTATTGTAATCCCTTGGCGGAAATCACCGTAGCCAGTATATCGGACCAACTGGAAGAGATCACAGACAAGGTTCAGAAGATGTTGAGAATTAAGAACCCGTCTCACCCTAGCCTCAGGGGGGCTCCAGGTAGGTTTCTTTTTCATTCTCCCAGCATGCATCTGAGCTGGTGTTAACTTGTCTTACACTTGCATTAAGAACACCACTACAAACACCTTCATGTCAAAACAACAACAAAGAGATGGATGAGGGAATGGGTGAGGGAATGGGTGGTTGTAGTCTGTTTGCGTACATAATGATGAATTAGTTTGCTTCTGATGACTTTACTTATGAATTTCCTTAACTATCACAGATGCAGGTGACTGCTTTCACGTAGAGGATCTGGAACTCCAGAGACAAGCCGTGTGTGTACTGAACTGTGTGTTATACGAGCAGCTTCAGTATAAGGGCAATGAGTTGGATTACTACAACCCCCTGAACTCTTACATCCACCAGGTACGGTCCTCACAGAAGGCTTTCCTGCACCATTTGAAACGATTCATTTGATTTGGGATGTTTTCATTTCCATAATTTGTACCATGCAGGTGATTCAACGCCATACAGGAATACCCATAAGCCTCTCTGTCCTTTACATGATGCTGGCGAGGAGGCTAGGGGTTCAGCTGGAGCCGGTCAATTTCCCCAATCACTTCCTGCTTCGATGGTGCCAAAAACCAAATGGGTAGGTTCTCCTTTCGTCTTTCCGACCGCATGTTTACTAGAGGCAACTGGCCTAATTTTGTACAGCAAAGGGTGTTGAGAAACAAATGAAAATGTGATTGATAGTTAATGAAAACCTCAACATCAACAAATGTGAACTCATTGTGGTTCAGGGTGTCTCTGACTTTGCGGGGCGTTTCTGACTTTTCAGAGGGTTCTGATTCAGCAGGGTGTCTCTGAATAAGCAGGGCGTTTTGGACTTTGCAGGGCGTTTCGGACTCCACATGATGTTTCTGACCTTAGACGCCTGCTCATAAGATGGTTGCACCTTTGACCCCCCCACAGGAGTGAAGACATCTATGACTTTGTCTACATCGATGCTTTTGGCAGAGGCAAGCAGCTGACTGCCAAGGAGTGCGAGTACCTCATTGGCCACCAGGTGACGGCAGACTACTACAGCGCTATCAGCACCACCGAGGTTCTGCTAAGGATGGTGGGAAACCTACTCAACATTGGGAAGAGAGGGTAAGCCCAGTCCTCTACAATGTTGAAGGTGGTACTAGAGACATTGATGTGCCTTGTGAAAAGCATGTTTGGATGGTAATGGTTCAATGATAAGAACAGCATGGTTAATTTAGTGAGTGATGCTTATTTTTGTTTCTGTGTTCAAATAATAATGACTAGATAATAATAATAAATAGATTAAGAGGAGACACTCGGTGATTGCAATAGTGACGATACCCCTTTTTAAATATGTTGATTTGCAGCGTGAGCACACCTTGTCCACACCAATGCTTTGGCCAAACAGTGCATCTTAAAGGTCTATTCCGCCTAATCATGTACTTGACGGTTCCTTTTACAACAGGGAGGGCAATGAAAAATCCTACCAACTCTTGAGGGACTCTCTGGACCTATACCTCACAATCAACCCAGACAACGTCCAGTATTTACTGCTGCAGGCTCGCCTCTACTTCCACCTCGGCATCTGGCCAGAGAAGGTCAGATCAGTAACGGCACATCTGCACGCTTCATTTACTGTTAGTTTTCCTGATGTTTTTAAAGGTCAAGTGTCACGCTCACCAATTTTTTAATATCAGTTTTTCCCAACATTGTATGACTGCTTCAAACTACTGACCAATAGCAAAAAAGGAGTTTGCATTACCCTTGAAGGACCTGAAGGTATTGATCTGAAAGGTGGACCCCTGTCTCCAGGTGCTGGATATTCTGCAGCACATCCAAGCGCTGGACCCATCCCAGCACGGTGCGGTGGGGTACCTTGTGCAGCACACACTGGAACACATCCAGCACAAGAAGCAGCCGGTGCAGCCCGAGGTGAAGCGGCGCAGCGCTGCCGAGCACGTGGACGTCCGCTACGCCGCAGGCCTGGTCATGAAACACAAGAGGTGCGGGCGCCGGCATTGCTGCTACTTTTGGATTGTGAACCCAAGTGGGCTTTGATCAAGAAAGCTGTTGCTGGAACCTTTTTTTTTTTTTTCTAAATGTGAATATCTTGTCTATCACATGAAGAGCCCAAAGCGCACACACACACACACAATGTGTTTGTGTTAGTATCTTCATATTTTATTATTTAACTGGCTGGTTAAATAAGGCCAATAAAGTGAGATTAGACCTCTTTTATTGGCCTTTGTTTGAGAGCCTCTGATGTGTTGACGACCAAAGAGTCAATGTTCCAAAGCAGCCTCCCTTGTTAAGAGGATTCAAACGCTGGCGGAATAAAAACATACATTCACAGCAGCCTTACTGAGATGCCTACAGTTCTTGTACTGCCCCCTCTAACTAGCCTGCCCTCCTCCTTCCATCACCTCAGGTCGGGTTATAACTGTGTCATCTACGGCTGGGACCCAAAGTGCACGATGAGCCAGGAGTGGATCAGCACCATGCGGGTCAACCAGCTCAGCAGTGGAGCCGACCAGCCTTTCTACAACGTTCTGGTGCAGGACGGGACATGCCGCTATGCTGCACAGGGTAGGACACACGCACGCACGCACACATGCACGTAATTATATTGCCCTAAGTCATCGGGTACACCACTAAATGGTTAAAAGAAAACGTGCCATTTATTTGAGTCATAATAAATAGCAGTTAACTCATGTGAAGTATGGTATTATTAAAGAAGCATTAATTTTTTGAGTAAATGCTCTTTTTGGCTAAATGGAAGGTTAATATATATTTTTTCCATCTCAGAGAACCTGGAGCCGCACGAGGACCCTTTAGAGATCGGGCACCCCGAGGTGGGCCGCTACTTCTCGGAGTTCTCCAACACCCACTACGTCGCCAACGAGGAGCTTGAGACGCGCTACCCGGAAGATATGTCCGAGACCTTGTGCACTGTCCGGCGGCTCTACCACAGACTGCTGCCCTCTAGCGGTGGGAACCAAAGCCAGGCGCAAGAGACGGCTAAGTCGGCGGAGCAGCAAGCAATGCCAATGTAGCAGTCTTTGTGACCCCAATGATGGACGGCCATGCTCAACTCACCGTCCTCTCAGCTGTCCCACACCGCTCAAAAGAATGACGTTGTTGCAAAAAGGATTTTTACCAGTCAGTATACATGCCAGAGTGGATGATAACGCAAAAAAGCGATGGTATGTGTGTATGTGTCTGTTACAGTATACGGTTTACGCTGTAAACATTTATACTGCAATGCAGAGTATTAGTTTGCCATTTGAGCGGTTTGAGATGGGTAATTCATTGAAATGTTTGTCACCCCACCATGAGCAATGTCATTCACGTCCTCCAGTCCCCCGGCCCCATCACCAACCCAGCACGATTCTAGAACCCCTTTTTTTCCTATCTCATTGACATTGACCGAAATACGAACATACTTGCAAAATGAAAAACAAATAGGCCCACTTCGCAAATGGCCTTTAAATGTTTTGCATTTTGTCATCACGTCCCATGCACTTAAGCGTTTGCCCGTTTCATTTTAAATGTTTTCTGTACATTTACAAGTTAAATATAATGAAGTGAGGGCTCATCGGGCCATTCAGCTCTCCTTCAAAGATGAGGAAATTAAGTTAATGAGTGGCTTGGACAAAGAACAATTATGACAATTGAGGAGAATTGTGGTAATAAAATGTTTCAAGTATTTTTTTTGTTGTGTAGTTTCTGGTTTATTCAGATAGGTTGTACAGATATTAGCCAACTGAGTGACCAATGGTGTCAATACACAACGAATGAGCCACGCAGAGTAGGCTAAACTGCTGTTATCGTGGATTACTTCCTTATGTCTTCACACCGCAGCAGGCTCGAGTGACTTGACAGTCAAGCCCCCACGTACCAGAGAAAACTTTGCAGCGAATGAACAGTCGCGTCAGGTAGTGCGTGTGGCGGCAGTCCTCTAATCCGTCTCGACATGGGAGCGTCCCAGACCCGAACAGAGGACGTATTTCAGGAATTGTCAGACAAAACTGGATGTAAGTAACAAATATTGTTGTTTGATGGAGAGGATTAGCTGTGTGTTTTGCGTCTATAGGATATAATTAACCGGCCTAAGTTATGACTAGGTAGGCTACAACAAGTAGAACACAAATCAACAAATTATACACTTCCGCAAAAAACGCAACTTTACATTGCTAAATACAATAGTAAGGCATATTAGTCAAGATCAAGTTTTCAAAATATACGATTTGCCATAGCGCTGTCCTGCTGGACCACAGCCTGCTTGTAAAGTTTATTGATTTGTTTTATACTGTGATACTACACCAGGAAATCTTAAAAACGTAAAACATAAGAAACAAGCTTATAGGGATTGCAATTTTATTTAAAAATTAGATATAGGCTAGAGATTTGCACTTTAGAGTTCTACTCAGAAATGCGGTTGACCGTTTATCTGGCAGGCTATTTACCACCAAGTTGTAGTTGATATGATTTTTATGGTGGCGTTAAGAATCCTCCTTGGCATTAGGCCTAGGCTACATCAAAACCACTAAAACTTTAGGGGAATGGATGAAACGGATGAAAAAACAATGGAAGCTCATGAGGTTAACCAATGGCTATTTTAAAGCATTGTTGCGGTAGCCCAAATTCAATTAATTCAGCATCTGCAGGCTGAGTCGACCTTGACCGATAAAACGATTGATTACCTGGGCTGTCATCGTTGGTCGACAGCGGCCGCGACCCCCCCCCCCCCCCCCCCCGTCGTCTGTATTAGCCTGTAGGCCAACTATATGTTCTTCCCAACACACGTGCGTGTGGGCGCCAGGCTATAACTCATAGCTACACACTAAAAACAGACCTTGTACTTCGCACTTAAATTGGCAACCGCTTTACAGAGAAATGGGGGGGAAAAACACATGCGACGTAGTTGATCATTCCAAATAAACTGCAGGCCCTTATCTGTTCAGTAGGTTACCTATTTAGCGGATGTCCATTTACAATAATGGCAAGCCAGTCACATCACAATCATAGCACAGCGGTTCAGTTTGTTTTGTAATTAGGCTGATAGTATTGTTTGGCGGTTGCGTCTGACCTATTTCTCTGAATGGTTTCAGGAAAAACCATTAGCCTATCCTTCATGTTAATCATCACATTTACCTACTCATCCGAACGTTTCCAGCAGGTCCTTCTGTTGGTTATGAATCGCTCATGTTGTTTAACACCCCGGGTTTATGGCTATGGGGTCCAGTATTGTGTTAATGTGTTAATGAGTCTTTATGGGCCGATTTTAATGACATACTTTCATGTTGCAAGTTTCTTTAGAGCAAATCCGAATCCTCCATAAGAGATTCAGGCACCTGAGTGGAGATGAGGAGACGATAAGGTGAGCTACAAAAGCATTTGTATACACAATACATGTCCACTGTCAAACCACCATGCACAACAGTGTGTATGTGAACTAGTGAGATATTTACAGCAAATACCTATTACAGCGGCTGCGTTTTGTTATATATAATCAGGGTAATAGTCTGCCACTGTATGGATAATAGCAGAGATAATTTGACAATCTGCCTTCACCACCCACACAAGCTCCTATAAATTCTCTGATCGGGTCATACGGAGGGACAGAAGCATATAAGTATAGAAGCATCTACAACCTGTACACTTGGCTAGACAAACCAAGCACATGCATGCACACACACACAAATTAATCAGTCATCGTTTGCATAATCCCACACATTCCCTCCCTCTATATGTAAAAGTAGTGTGCAACAGTCCACCAGGCCAGGACAATAGACGTACGCTAATCCACTGATTACCCAGCACTTTATTTAACTATGTGTTGTTCACATGACGTAAAACCTCAACAAAATGCGGGCCGATTTATCCGCCAGCAGGAGTCATTCGCACATACTATATTTAAAATGTGCGCTAAGAAAAACAAGGAAAGGGAATAACCCAACACACACGTCTAACAATCCACCAAAATGACTAATACTAACAACGTTAGTAATATCGTTTGAGGCATACACTATTTCTCATTCTTATGAAACTAATGTTTTTGACCGCTGGTTTCACTTCTACCTTTTGCTTTGCAGTAAAGCAAACCTGGAGAAAATCCAGGCCCTTGACAAAAACCCCATCAGAAACCAAATCATAGATGCCTTCTTCGACAAACGGTGAGGGCGATCTAACTGTCAACGCTCGCTAAATACATTCAATCCTTAACATATACATAAAGATAGGTGTTCAACGTACGTCAAATATGATGGGCTGTACCAATATCTGTCTATAGACGCTCCATACGCTTAAACAACTAACGTGTTATGTCGAGTGGACCAGATAGGTAATGGTATATGTGTTATATCAAACAAATCATAACATATCACATGATGGCACCCGTGCCCTCCTTACCACCCCTGGAAGGAGGGATCCCCCACACTGTGTTCCTTCTCAAGATTTCTTTCTTGTTAATTAAGGGAGATTGTCCTTGGCCTCTAGGGGGATAGGTATTGGGTGTCATATATATATATATATATATATATGACTAATTTTGATAAAATCTTGTGCATCCTAAACCAACCAACGAACCTAAAGTTCTCTTACCGACCCAGGAACCAGAATGACGGCGAGGTGGGCAGCTCCAGGGAGATCGGCTTCCAACAGTTTGTGAAGGTCATGTGTCACTTTAAACCCCCCACCCTGAAGACGACCCCAGAGGACAAGGAGGCCATGAGGAGAGAGAAGCTTCGCTGTGAGAATGCTCAGTTTCATTCCTAATGTAAACAGAGTTGTAGTAGTAGTAGTATCCATAAACGTATGATCGGGATTGTTCCAAATGACAGCAACACATCACATGAAGATAGCACTAACAACTGCAACAGGGATGGATTTCTGACTGAGCCCCAAAACAGCAGCTGGGGTTATAAACTAGAAGTCGCATTACTGACAAAGGCCAAAAGCATCAATATGATGGGTTAATCAAGACACTACAATAACGATAAGAAGGTAGTAGAAAGCATCCTTAGTAGTAATATATCTTTGCTCTGAAACATACTGGAAGATTGTGTATTTCCAAATGAATCTTTCGACATCGCCGTATCCCATGTTGCATCAACACTTCTTCATAAGGGGACGGATAACTCAATAAATGACACCATTAGTACTGCAATGCAAAGACAATTCTTTGATGAAAGTAACCTGTGTTGTGTGCCCTCCTCTCAGTCCTGTTCAACATGCATGATACAGACAACGATGGAACCATCACATTGGACGAATACAGAAAGGTGAGGGCGGCTTTGATGAACAGTAAGCAAGGGTTCAGGAGTTGGAGAAAATAAGTACAAGGGAGCAAGTGTTTTTCACGCTGTTGTGTTTGAATGTTTTCATGTGGGAGGGTTTCAATCATTTGATCTCGAGTTCCATAAAACAAGTTTTAGCTGCCATCTTGATACTTCTCAGCCTCAAGTAAAATCCTGCTGTAGACTGAAACCAGTTGTGGTAATGAGCACCTGTACAGTTTGGGTCCACAATCCCTGTGTGAATTTGAGACTGTTGAAGTGAGAAGATTGTTAAACAAACAAAAATATATATATAATAATTGCGGGAGAAAAAAACACATACACCATGTGGTTTGCCCCAGGATGACCTGCAGGGTTAACCACCTGGCATACCTTTTGCATGTGTTTGCATGAATAGACTCCATTGTATTGGTTTTACCTCCTCGCAGACCTGAAAGACTATCACCAAAACTGTGATTCTACTGCTTTATATTACTTCTACTAGAAGTTATTTTAGGAGTAGTACTGGTGGTCATAGAATTACTACTAAAAGTTGCAGTGCTGCTTTTACTTGGAGTTCTGTTTCTAATACTTGAAATAACGTTTATAAGTATTTTACTTTGGAAGTACTACTTCTACCAAACATTTGATTTAAGTTATGTGTGATTTTATCTTCAACTTCGACTAGTATTTTAAGTAACGCAAGTAATTGACTTCTGTAGTACTATGAGTAGGCTACTACTAAAATAACTAGTAGTACCAAAGGTAATAACACTACTATTACTTTTAAGTATTGCTAGTACTAGTAATTGTACTTGTAGTAGTACAATCAAAAAGGCCAAACATTTTGCTGTACATTGTCAAGCATAACGTTGTACGTAACGTGACGACTACAATAATGGCTTGATTGGCACGAGTCAGGACCCCCTTGCCCTCTGACATCTTTGTATGGGCGTGTCCCTGCTCCAGGTGGTGGAAGAACTACTCTCCAAGAGTGGGGCCATCGGGCTGGAGGCCGCCAAGGCCATCGCCGATGCTGCCATGCTGGAGGTGGCAAGCATCAACGTGCCTCACATGGTAAGATAAGTGTAGCCTTATGTTACGATAGAACGTGTTCGGATTCTCCAGACTTAAATTTGCTCGAGGTTGAGTGTAATATCTCTATTGTCCTTTCAGGAACCCCATGAGTTTTATGAAGGAATTACTTTTGAGCATTTTGAACAGGTGAGCCCAATTTTCCGGGGTAATTTATGTGGTCAACATCTGGAATTTGAATATGAATATGTACATCTTTGTTTTACGTCAATATAGTCAGTTATGTGTCATCTTGTTGTCCTCCAACAGATTCTGAAAGGTCTTGAGATGGAGTCCCGGATGAACATTCGCTTCCTAGATGTGGACACCTCAACGATGCGTTGTGGTAAATCACAGTGAATCACCAACTCAACCCTGGGAAGTCGTGGCGTTACCTTCTTGTCTAACTCAGTTTTCGTCTTCTCTAATTAATTATGTATTGAAGGAAGACTTCATTTCAATCATTTTTCAAGTGCAGAATATTTTTTGATACTGACCTTTATTTGACACCTCACTGTAACTGCCCTTATGCTAGACGTCAATGTGACTGATCTTTGAGGCTGCAGTTGACTCATTAGGTCACTCATACATGCTACGCCCAGGGTGGGCCAAGGTCATAGGTCATCTATGTCTAACGTGCGTGAGACAGGAGACAAATACTGTTGCACCCAGGACTCTCGAATATTAACATAAAATAGATATCCTTTGGATTTCATGTCACCTACCAAAAGTATTTAGACATGTAGATCTTTCTACATGGACATCTATGAATGCATTAAAGCAAATAGACACTACCAAAAATTATACACTATACTGTAAATTACTGAGATTTTTAACACTTTTGCACTAAATGATGCACCAATGACATAATGAATTAATAATAAAAATAATAAACTGCATTGAATGTGTGTTGTTTAAAAACAAGATATAATTTCTGTTAGAGCCACATTTATTGTACCTAAGTATGGTGATTTAATGTCCAGTTCATCAATCTTTTTAAAATCTCAGTTCAACAACACAGTTGTGATGAACTGCTGTTAAATTACAAAACGCCGTACAAAATCCTCCTGAAACCTAAATTGTACTTTATAGATTAAAGTTACATGGTTAAAAAAACACATTGCCGGTTTTAAAACGAAAAAAAAAAGAAAAAAAAAGGTAGCTAAAGTCAATAGAAAGCGGACTAGTACGCGGGGTGCGCGCCCGGCAGCGTGTCGTAGGGCACGGCCAGGCCGATGTTGTAGTTGTAGCCGTGGGACTCTGCGTAGTTGGACCTGCAGATGGGCAGGATGTGGTCCTGGGCGGTGGCGTCCTCCGAGAAGTCGTAGCGGCTGATCACCCCCCTGTGTCTGGGGAAGATGAATAAAGCACCGTTCATCTATACTGGCTTTGATGAGAGTAAAGCCATGGCCACGCTAACCCCAGTGTGTCTGGGTTTGGGGGCGTGGCACACAGAGCACTTGTCTCACATTGGGATTGGCCGTAACATGACAACATCACAACGATGGGTCTCTGGGGAAGGAAGTGAGTACTTTTATCATCACATGTTTTGGGAAAGGATCTTAGTCAATGTAAAAAAAAAAAATGTCTCGATAAAATATATTTCAGGGTAGCCACAGGGTTAAGAATGCCAAAATAAAACAATGAAGCAAAGGAATTAAAAGACCATGGATGGATCACTTAGGAACATTGGTCACACTAGTGGTTTGAACAACGTCTGTATCCACCGTATCATTAGCAGGGATGAACCTTTCAGCCAGGTCTAGAGCTCCTATCCACAAGAGAACACGAGTGTGATGACTACTGTGAGCCAGCGGTCGACCTGCTGAAGGGTTAGTAATGGAAGACAAGTGCTGAGGGGTGAGGGAGGGGGTCAGAGAGATAGTGAGGCGGTGAGGGAGGGGATCAGAGAGACAGTGAGGCGATGGGGGTGAGGGAGGGGACGACAGACGGTGAGGTGGGGGACAGACAGACAGTGAGGCGGTGGGGGTGAGGGAGGGGGTCAGACAGACAGGTAGGCGGTGGGGGTGAGGGAGGGGGTCAGACAGACAGGTAGGCGGTGGGGGTGAGGGAGGGGGTCAGACAGACAGGTAGGCGGTGGCGGTGAGGGAGGGGGTCAGACAGACAGTGAGGCGGCGGCGGTGAGGGAGGGGGTCAGACAGACAGTGAGGCGGCGGTACCTGCGGTGAGCCGTGAGGTCGTCGTCGGTGATGCAGGCCCCACGGGGGGTCTTCTCGTCCGGGATGTTGGCCGTCACCAACACACTGCCTTGGAAACGCACGTGCCTAACAGGATGCCTGGAGTGGACACAGAAAGTTGACATTTAAATATATATTAATGTAGATTTTATCGTTTCAAATAGCTGTTGGGGCAGGTCGTAGAAATCAAAGGTTTGTATACTCCTCATTTCTTCTGTTCATCTTTTAAAATAAAAATAGTTTTATGAATAGTAACATTTTAATTCATTAAATCCGTTTTTATTTTTCACTTTTTGGGAGTGCATGGTGAAAAACAGAATTCCCCTGCACTAGAAGACATCCAGAATCTCGTTATTTAAAAATAAATCAAGAGCGTTCCAAGCGTGGCTGTTCATGTTGAGCAGTAAATACTCTCCACACAGACAAGGGGAGCAGCCCAGGGAACGGTGAGGCCACCTGTTGTGCATCTCCCACAGCTTGGCGCCGGCCCTCGAGTCCCACACGCAGACCAGCCCCTCGTCTCCCCCGCTCACGATCTTCCAGTCGTCCGTCTGCACCGCCGTGACACCCAGGTGGTGGGCGTACAGCGAGACCACCGAGGACCCGCTGCGCAGGTCAAAGAGCCTCACCCTGGGGCCCGGGGAGAAACCCAGGACATCAAGACCAGTGTTGCCAGATTGGGCCAGATTTCCACAATTTGGCAATGTTGCCAGATTGGGGCGGGAAATCTGGCAACGCTAATGAAGACATCAAATAAAACAATCATAACAGTATATCAGCTGTAAAATGTCTTAGTTAAATGAGGTGATGTTACTGGATGATCCAGCAAATGCACAATGTAGATGAAATGCACAATGTAGATGAAATGATACACGTAGATGAAATGATACACGCATAAATGGTCAAAGCTGACTTGTTGAATGGTCAGTGAGCTTTTCTGGGCAGGAAAGGTTTCTTTTGGGGGACATATTGATATGTATTTACACATAAGATAGTGAGGTGATGCTCATCTGGAGCACATTTCCCGAGGAGCGAGGACAATGCGGTACGTGGTCAAGCGTCCCTCGAGATCGGGCTTCCTGGCCGTGGAGGCGGGCGGTCCCGCTCCGACGGCCCACCGTGGTGAATGGGCCAATTCATTCTCAAACACAAGGGAACAATTCATACTTTCAAATGAAAACCGTATCACAAGCGCTGTGCTTTATAGAGGCGAGAAAAACACTCTAAATGGACAAAGACATAAGAGGTGAAACAGGGGGAGTGGCTGTGTCTAGAACTCACAGTGGTGGTACAAGCTGTCAACATGGAACTGTTAACAGGGTTACTATGAGTTCTGTTCTCTGAAGTCTGCTAGGTGAGGCCCTGATAAGTACTAGGCTACTGTGTTTCTGTACCTATAAAATTATATTTAATTAATATTATACTGTTCCAACACTGAATTTTTATTTGTCTGGAACCCTCTGGAATAGTCCTTAGTAAAGCTCAGGACCTCATGCATATCTGTACGTAATGTGACATGCTTAATCTAAAAACTGTTGCGTTGTCGTCTCTATTCACAGTAAACTAAGTGAATGCTTGGATGTGAGCCCCCCAACCACAATGAGCAGGCCAAAGCCGGTCAGGACACATGGATGGAAGAGAGCGACAGGAAACTGCACTCGTAATGTCATACTTAACCTGTATCTCACTACCTGTAAATTCCCCTCTAATGTCTAAATGTATTTGCCTTTCCATCCTGGCAGAAGCATTAACCAGGTTTAGCCCAAACTGGACAATAAGCGCTAAGAAAAAAATGCCACTAACCCACTGCACACGCGGCCAAACACATTGGTATAATCAGATCAGTGGGTCCAGTTTGTGGGAGTGTTTGTGGGAAGAGACACGAGCCCAGGGGAGCTGGAGAGCCATCTGTTCTGATTACAGATCTATTGGGTCTCCGAGCAACCAGGGGGGTTGGGGACCATCCACATGCTGAATCCTTCCAACAGGTTTATAACAGTGATGTCATTCTTTTTAAGCAATTAAGGAAACTTCATTTCTCGCTTCCAGATATTTTAAATGACCCAGTGTGACGCATGCCGCTCATCTTGGCCCGCTGAGATGCATCAGGAGGGCGGAGCTTGGTCCAAATGTATTTGCCGTTATTGGCAGGGAGCTGTAGCCATTAATCGAATGCTGGATGACTCTTCTGTGGTCTGGCCTCTCTCGATTAATCAGCAAGCTCATGCCTCGCCAGGCAAACCATTTTGAATTATTATTAGGCAAACAAAGTGGAACCAATGCCATAATCACCTCAACTAGTAATACGATCTTCATCCAATTTTATTTAGCTTGTTTTTTTAATCATTAAGTTATTCCGGCCCACGTGACACCAACAAGCTAAAAGTTATTTTAAAAGTTCTAGCCTAGAAAACGGCCAAACTACTTTTTCTTAATGTTAACTAAAATGGCTGTGAAACATGGCATATGACATGCAACCAGATGGGGTGTTTCATTCCTGGTTCCTTCTCCATTATTCAATAAAGATCAAGGGACAAAGGGCTAAGGCAAGGTCTCTGCGATCCTCTCCCTCCTTTCAATCTTTCATGTCTGGTTACATATTGCCCGCTATAGTCGGGCACGTCTCCAGACAGCCCCCCATCAGGACCCCGTAAGGCTGTGTCTTGTATTCCGCCAGTGGGACACAGGGAAGGAAGGGAGGAAGAGGAAGGCATGCATAAGAGGTTGGCCTCGAGCCACCCCAACGGAGTCCAGGCTGACTTCACTTCATTCAGCCTCTGTTCCAAACGCCCCATCGCCCAGCCTGCTGCTACCTCCGCCACGTCTCCGAGGGGAACAAAGACCTGCGCATGAAAGGCCCGTCTTCTGATCCACCAACATACAATGGCTTGGGCATTGCTGAGGACTCCTTTATAGAGTCAGAATCCACAAAATAAATACAATGAATAATACCATCTAAAATAAAAACAATTCTGTGTTGTCCGGGGGACCGGACACAAGCCGGGCAGCATGCCCCACCAAAGCCTCTTTGTACGGTAAACAGCAATAATAAGATGAATCCGGGCTCTGCCCTTCACGCCGAGCCAGCTACTTAACAGCTCTCTGGACGCTGCAGCTCTTCAACGCCAGCCGTAGTGCGGACGCCAGGGTGCTGCTGCGGTGCCAGATCACGCAGCGTGCGCAGCCCATTACTGAGGCGACCCGCCGAAAAGAAAGGCTCTTTTATTGGTCTTGTTTGTCTCATTCCAAGAGCCGGGGTGGGTGTGTGTGTGTGTCTGTGTGTGAGGGTGTAAACCCATGCATCTACTTGACTATTATTTGTCAGGAAGGCTGACTCTCTCTCCCTCCCTCTTACACACAAACACACAAACACACACACACACACAGAACTCTGTTAGCAAATATCTGAGGTTATTCTTCTACCATCTGCAAGCTGCTGTCTACCTTGCAACTTTTCACAGTAGTAAGATCGCTGCTCTTCAAGGTGTGTGAGCGGAGGGGAGACGGCGAGGGAGAAAGGGGATAGACTCCGAAGTGTGAGTTCTGACTAGATTCAGCGTCTGGCTCGTCTCTGAGGGCCCACCCTCCAGAACATCTGCTCCCCCCCCCCTGCTCTGTGGGGGGGCCCACTAGCCACTCTCTCCGCTCCAGTCGTCGCGTGTTTGGAGGAAGGTTGTTTAACAGGCCTGTTTTAAAGTGAGGTTCCTGGCCAGCTTCCCGCCGTAGCTTCCATTGGCACAACGGTGAGGTGTGAAGTGTGTGTATTCCTGTGTGTGTGTTTTGTGGTCTATGTAAACCAAACAACACGCTTATGTGTATCCTGTGCAGTCATTAAGGACGACACTTGTGTTTGTGCATCCGTTTCCACAACTGTGTGTTAAATGTGTTAAATATGTACACACATTACCCAGTGTAATTAAGTATTGTAGTATAGAGTGAGTGAGTGTGTATGTTTTAATGTCAATTAGTATTTGTTGTCCTAAAGCAGTTTGCCTTTATGTGTGTACTCGCTTGTATGTGTGTGTGTCTGTGTTCAAGTGAGTTAGTGAATTAATCAATTAGTGAATATGTGTGTGCGTGCGTGCTTGAGTGTATGGTTAAATAAGTGAGTGAGTGAGTGAATGAATGAAAGAGAGTGTATATGTATGTGCCTGTGTGTGTATGTCTGTTTAAATGAGTGAGTGAATGACCGAATATGTGTGTGTTTAAATATGTGAGTGAGTGAGTGAATGAATGAGTGATTGTTTATATATGTGCCTGTGTGTGCATGTGTGTTTAAATGAGTGAGTGAGTGTATATGTATGTGCGTGCATGCGTGATGCGTTACCTCCTGTCCTTGTTTCCACATGCCAGCAGGTGGGGGTTGCTCAGATGGATGCAGGTAAAGTCACCTTGAGAGGTGCCCACCCGCACAACGGACTGCCTGGTCTCCAAGCTGTACACCTGGATCTACACACACACAAACACACACTAAGTCAATTGTCACACAATCTTCAGGATACTGCACCAAACAACAAGTAAAACATGAAAATAATTAAACAAAACATAATGAAATATAAAAAAAAACCAGACTTCCAGACCACCTATTTATATTTATTGAAGAATCGGCTTCGCTCAGGAGGTAGAGCGGGTTGACGCCCTCCTAGCGGAGTGTCGTGTTGTCCCTGAGCAATACACCCTAACTGCTCCCCACGAGCTGGCTGTCGCCCTGCATGGCTTTGGGGGAAGATGTCTACTAAATGTCCATCGGTGGAAGGATTGCACCATTACACACTCCTCCACTTGTCCATTAAGATGGATTAACGGTAACGGTACGCTGCAGTTACCACAGCCCTGATGACAACACATAGATGAACGGTGAACAGTGATTACTGCTGTAGGAGCACGGGGCCTTAAGATACGCCTGAGACAAATGGTGGTCCAAAACAATTTAGAAGAGCGATGCGCACCACCAGTCTAAGTTTAATAGCTCTGGAAAATGTTTTCTTTTTTTCACAATGATTCCATCTAGAATTGGCTTCACCGGGTCATCAGTGTTTAAGTATTATGCTTGACGAGTCTGGACAAATGAGGTGGGAGGCGGAGAGGACCAGCTCTGAATAATGAAACAACAAAGAAAAAGAAAATGGTTAGGAGGTGTGCGTTTGCTTATGCGTGTATGTAATAGAGGACAAAACGAGGAAGAGACGACGTGACCAAGGGAAAGGAAACAGCTGAAAGTTAAAGACAATTGAACGAGTGAGCGACAAAAGGTCGGAAGGTCGGAAGGAGAAAAAGATAACAGAAGCGGGGGATGAGAGACACAGCGAGTTGGTGAGAAAGGCAAAATGAAGGCTTAAAAAAGGGATGACGGCAGCAAGGGGAAAAAGTCAAGCGGACATGGAGGGGAAGAGAGGAGCAGGCGCTGCAGGCCAGCGAGGTAGACGGTGATGATGTCATCCCCCTCTCTCCCTCCCTCTATGAGACAACGACTACATTTAGCATTGCTCCAGGACCAAGCCAATTCAAAAGAGAGGCACTTTGCAGACACTTGGCTTGAAGAAGGGACTCATAAGTTGTCAGCAACCCATCAAGCAAGATCAAAATGCTTAAGAGGAGCGCCTACGAATGCAGATGCTGCAGAACTCTAACCGTCACTTATGTTTGGGTGCTCTTGGTACCACTGCTCTGAATTCCATCATTCAGTGAATAAAGACGCGGACCCTATCCCTGAAACGCCAATGCTGATTTCAGCCCGGGGGGAGTGGGTGGTTCCATCGCGGTCTGTCTCACCCCAGCAGCGCAGGCAAAGGTTGCCATGTTGTTCAGGGGCCTTTCAGCTTGAGTTCAAGAACATGGCCCAAGATGTGCTGCATGGCAGCCCAACTGACTGCCCGGCAGCCAAACGCTGGGGGGGGTGCCCAGCCACACTGGCATGGAGAGGACTCACTCTGCTCTCCGTGCACGTGTACACACGCAGACACATGCACCATACCAACATACACACCACACAAACCACACACACACACAGATGAACAAAGCCGCAGGTGGATTGATGGTTAAAACAAACCGCTTTGAAATTCTAATTTGAAAAGTACTGGAATTCTGGAACTGGAAATCTAATTTTCATATCCATTTTTTTTCACAAACTGTGAGAAAGTATAAGTATAAGGCTATAAAAGTTTGAAAATCCTACCCGAGCCAGAGTCTCACTGAAAAGGAGCCACACGGCACGACATCGTTAGACGCCACCACTATAGAGCTGTTACAGCTTTTAATGAAGCATATGTTTTCCCATTTAAAAAAAAGAAGCACAAAACTAATTTGGCATCCCAGGCAACTGCTGGCAATGCATGCTTCCTCTTCACAGTAACCAGAGTGACAGACTTGTGAAGCTGATTACTGTTTTTCAAAGAAAGAAAATGATTTAATTAGCCAAAAGAGGAATACTAATCATGAATTGGCATAGTTTAAGGTTTGGAAAAGTTACCAACTTAAAAGTTGGTTTGTTATTTCCACACTAGCCAGCGTACAAATATAAGATGAAGGAGGTGGAAGACACAGGTAATTCAAATATGTCGTTAACATATTGTCGTTAACATTTGACATTCTTATTGAAAACAAAAATATATGTTTTGTCATCTATTTTTTTTAAACAATACTACCTAACTGTACACAACGTAGTCATAAATGATAAAAGGTAGGCAAAAATTCAACATAATATCGTCAACTTAAAAGAATATAAAGTAATTTAAATAAAATAAAAAACATCTACAGATAATTTGTCCTCATAAAGAAGTATCAGATAATATCTTATTCCAGTAAAAGTAAACTATACATTTTTGAGGGATCTCATAAAGAAGTATCAGATAACATCTAGTTCCAGTAAAAGTAAACTGTACATTTTTGAAGGATTGCTTGTCCACCACAATATCCTCAGAGAATATTCATTATACTGGGGGAGCTGCTGCTCTCTCAACAGTCCACCGTGTGGTGCTTTAGAGCCACCAAACACCAGCAATGGCTCAGGGCCAGCCATGCCACTCGGCAATGGCAAGATCTCAGTGGAGCGGAGCCCACATCCCCAAAGCAGCACAAAGACATCGTGGAAGAGAAGCAAAAAACACTTTGGTTCGTCCATATCTCTCCCTCAACAATATATGTTAAAAGGGAAGTAACTGTTGAATGGGACTCACTTTTGAAGTAGTGACAAAGCTTTTGTTCTCAATACAGCGCTTAAAAAGAAAAATGAAATAGCACACACACAAAAACACACACACACAGCCTTGGCCCTCAGGTAAATGCATCCCGACTGAACCGTTTGTCTGTTGGGTATTTGTACGCTCTAGATAAAGTTATGAAGCTTCAATTAGGGTGTTTGGGGTGGTTAGAAACACAACACAATTAGACGCAAACAGAGGCCATGGTGGATGAACATAGTCAGTTTAAAGCTAGAGTAATGAGGGACCGAGCCCGGAGGGATGACTGACGGCTTCAGCAAGCTCTGCCATGGAATATCCCCAACAGATAGCTCGTATCTATTCCTTGTGGGGCCAGACACTGGAGGACTGCTGAGCGGTACAGAGTGTAACGGGGGCTATTTAAATACACAATACAGATTTAGCTCAGGAGTAGAACATTAAAGAAATGCTTAAGTGCCTAGCTAGAACCATCAAGCAATTTGCCAAATCAAAACAATGCAAAAAAAGAGTCACACGTCAGTTCAAACGTCTATGGATAAATATTGAGTTACTTTTCTAACTATACAACACAATTGTATAACAATATTTGTGAGAATATGACCACACAATTCCAAAAAATTTACATAATGCTAATGATGTCCTTTTTTATTCAATAACGAATATTCACAGTATTGAATTAAATCAATCGATTCCACCAATAATCTGTCCACAGCAGCTGTGTCAATAATGATATTCAATACAACACCCTTTTAAAGAACACATTGTAGGCTTCACAAACAACCTTAACGACAGTTCAGGCAGGTAACCTTCAGGCCGTTGTCTCAACATTCAAAGGAGGAGTGCTGGATCAGACGCTGCCATACAATGATAATGGAAATGTTCTCGTCCAAAAGCAACACATTTGGCTTCTTCCACCTGAGCCTCTGCATGCCGCCCGCCACGCACCAAGAGAACAAAGGAGGCCTTGAAAACAAGCCACCAATCCCATTAGCGGACAAAGACCCCAGACCTTCACAGTGGAAACCGTTTGGGTCCAGAAGACTGGGGAGTGCGCACAGGTTGTCAATTAACATTGCCGATTATCATTGGTGGTCAATTAAAAGTGTCAGTCTAATTCATGACATCAACACATCTGAACATAACACATCATGCCTAATGAATCACATCAGTGATCAGTGTTTACTACATAGTGGAAAAGGCACTTATTATAATTATATTTATAATGCTGGCAAACAAACAAGATAAAAGTGGGAAATACATGTCAGACGGGGGCCTGATGCACCTTTTATACTCGCTAGATTATCAGTAAACTGATTTTTCTCCCACAGACTCTGGACATAGTCAACAAACACAGTTGGCTTTGAATCAATACGCAATATCGTTATGGAAACTGTTATGAGCCATATATTGTATGTGGATTGGTGGTCATTTGAAAGTCAACTTATCCTAATTTTGAAAGATTAGTGGTTTATGTAAACAAGTAAATCAACAATCAACATCATCGAACTCTCAGAACAATCTATCGTTTCTCAGTCCTGAGGTAAATACATCATTTAGTTTTAGGGAAATAAAATAAGAATCGATAAGACATGCATTCACATTGCTGACAGAGCATGGTGACTCTAATTTACGATTAGTATTTTGCGGAGGAGTCCAAAAGCGACATAAAGTGAATTTAGATACATGGCATTAAGTAGCAGGTAGGGGTTAGACAGTACAGAAATAAGTCATTAATGAGCAGGTAGGGGTTAGCGAGTACCCCGACAGGGGATTATGGAGCAGATATGGGGGAACAGGTACACTGTGGAAATTTAGGGATCAGTACCTTATGGCTAACACAGTACCTCAAGGCTAACCACTACACTATCCCTCAGGTCATCAGAATAAATCCACTTCTCGCAGCCCTAGCCATGAGTATGTTTCAGGGAGAACCACTCCTTGCACCACTAGTAGGTTGGTTTGCATCAGAAGACGCCCTCTACGGGTTACCTCTGATTGCCTGATATGTTTACCCCTTTAAGATGTTGTTTCCTCAGAACCGGCTCAGACCCACCTTGTTGCCTCCGTCATGCATGCCCCAGCCACTGCTCTTCACCCCCAGGGCCAGCTGGGACGAGGAGGCCGTCAGGCAGGTGACGGGGTGGCCATAGACCGAGTGCAGGACGTGGGGTTCCACCGCCTCGCGGGGATCCAGCAGGTACACAGAGTCCCCGGCCACTGCCGCCGCCAGTGGACGCCCTGGGGGCCGGTCTGGCACCAGCAGCAGGCTGTCCACCTGCAGAATGGGAGCCACAAAGTGACACACAGACTTTACCCTTCTCACACAGGGTGATGATAATCATGGTGTGCAGTCGGTTCCTCGGAACGGGAGACCGGAGCCTTTAACTCGTTGTGATCGTTCTGATGAAGAAGAGTGAATGAGCAGCCAGATGATAACCTATTAGTCACTAGCTGAGCCGAGTACACAGAGCAGTGGACAGAGTTGATTTGGTGGTAGTGAGCGAGTACACTTTTATCCGAAGAGACTTACAAGTGAGGCTGAGAACACCAGAAAGCACAATTTTCTCTTTTTTTGTGATGGTGCATACCCGTTGCTCAGGGCTTGAAATCAATGACCACAGTGACTTTTAGATTAATTCTTTTTGGTCCTGGACCCACCCACCCACATACAATAAACTTTCAAAACTTATATAAATGCAATTATTTATTATCGTCATCCGAATCAGGTCAAACCAGTGACAGTGGACACCCATAACAACTCCTCCTTCTCCCAGCATTGGGAGGCTGGTTTGGGGGAGGCTATGGGAGCCGGGAGGTGAAAGGTACCACTCACAGGCTGGGGCAGCTGAGAGCTGCAGCTGGTCCTCCAATAGCCGTGGTCGTCACAGTGATCCAGGCGGACGCGTCGTCCGGAGGCGGAGGCCAGCGTAGAGCTGTCAGTGCTCAGCGTCAGGGCCTGGAGCCCGCCTCCGGCGCTTTGGTAGTGATGGATGGGCTGCCCACCCGTGTGAGTGCTCCAGACGTCCACACAGCCTGCAGCCGGAAGGTAAAACGCATAATCAACATATTGAACACAGGATGTGACTGAACAACTCAGTCATATCAACCACAGGCCACAACCTCCACCACAGGGGATGTTAGGCAGAATCTGATAAGTCACGTCCATCGTCATCGTAATAGGTGTGTGCTTGTGTGTGTGTGTGTGTGTGTGTGTGTGTGTGTGTGTGTGTACATGCCGACACACACACGCTGCTCACCATCTTGGTAGGCCGCAGCAGCCAGCGTGCTGCTGACCTGGACGTGGGTGACCTGAGGTCTGGGTTCCGTGTTGGCGGAGAGGCTGTTGGCCTTCAGGTAGGAGGCTGACGCGTCCCAGTGCAATGTGTCCCACAGCCTCACGTCTCCAGAGGTGTACCTGGAGCCCAGACACACAGGGGACAAACAGGCTTGGAGTAAGTCCATGGTTAAATCCACTATTGACACTGAGGTAGGACAATGTAACCTCTCCCCTACAAGGTCTCTTCTTCCCCAATGATTGTCGTGGTTTGTTGTATTTTCTTCACTGTATGTTTTTTTGGGTTGTGTTTGATTGTATGATGCTGTCTTGGCCATTTTTGTCTTGTAAAGTGTCAATGAGACTAACCTGTGACATTCAGGAGTATTCACCGCAACCAACTGGAACAATGTGTGGTCCCATTCTCACAGTGGTTATAAAGCACCTTTGTCAGTGAGTTTTAGGGGAAAACAAACTCATCCACTAGCAGTGTGTAGCATCCACCCAGGTGATGCACGCTCGGCACGCTCGCCACACTCCTCACGCTCGCCACACTCCTCACGCTCGCCACACTCCTCACGCTCGCCACACTCCTCACGCTCGCCACACTCCTCACGCTCGCCAAACTCCTCACGCTCGCTACACTCCTCACCTCTCCCACAGTGGAGAGTTGAGGAGTAAAACAATACACCTGGAGACCAGGGGTTGATGAGGCCTATATGTTGGGGATTTGGCTAGGACCCCAGGGTTAGGACCATTGCCATGAGTGCCATGAGACCTTTAGGGACCACCAACACTGTGCACAGTAAATAAGTAAAACCAAGCTTTGCAGAAGGTTGTCTTGTCCTCTTAGTGCAGGACAATTCGTTATTTTGGGGATTGATCATACCGGCATTGGATACCAGAAATGTGACTCAGATGTTTACCTAGACTGGTTAGAAGGAAGCTTTATATGTTACTATGTATAGTCAGTCAGTCAGTCAGTCAGTCAGTCAGTCAGTCAGTCAGTGAGAGAGAGAGAGAGAGAGAGAGAGAGAGAGAGAGAGAGAGAGAGAGAGAGAGAGAGAGAGAGAGAGAGAGAGAGAGAGAGAGAGAGAGAGAGAGAGAGAGAGAGAGAGAGAGAGAGAGAGAGAGAGAGAGAGAGAGAGAGAGAGAGAGAGAGAGAGAGAGAGAGAGAGAGAGAGATGATCTCATCGCCCACCACCACCACCTTAATCTCCTGGGAGTGTGTCTACCATTAGCGCCTCCACAGAAAACATTGTGTCTGAGCAAGCATCTGCCTCACTGCATGAGTGTGCACAAGAAAGAGGGAGACGGTGTGTGTGTGTGTGTGTGTGTGTGTGTGTGTGTGTGTGTGTGTGTGTGTGTGTGTGTGTGTGTGTGTGTGTGTGTGTGTGTGTGTGTGTGTGTGTGTGTGTGTGTGTGTGTGTGTGTGTGTGTGTGGCTGTTGTTGAGCCATATCAAAAAACATAATGAGCACAGCATGTGATGATTGTATAAATGAAACACAAACTGCATAACGTTTCATAATACTTCAATTATGTCAACCATCAGTACTACTTTACCACTAAGGAGGCAGGGAAGGATGAAACAAAACTATTTGAATGAATAAAGCTAACCCTAACCATAACCCCTTTTTTTAAGACAAACCATAAATCAAGGAAAATGTGACTATAAAACATAATTGGACAGACTTGGACAAATCATATGTGTATAGTGCTACTGATCTGTCACACACATTAGGTAGCTTCAGTAAACAAATCTCGAGTGGGGGTGACTGTGTGAGTGAGGCGGTTGGGTGTGTGTGTGTGTGTGTGTGTGTGTGTGTGTGTGTGTGTGTGTGTGTGTGTGTGTGTGTGTGTGTGTGTGTGTGTGTGTGTGTGTGTGTGTGTGTGTGTGTGTGTGTGTGTGTGTGTGTGTGTGTGTGTGTGTGTGAGTGAGGCGGTTGGGTGTGTGTGCGTTTGCATGCGTGTGTGTGACTGCGTGCGATGGTAGGCACTAGGCTTAAATATTCATAAACATCATCTCATTGTGATCCAGGGAGACTGGGCCGCACCTCGGGGAACGGGATCATGCGATTCCCCCGAGGTCGGGCCGCTCTCCTGGCGTGCAGACACTCAGGCTCCAGGGGGCTCTGAATCTATCACTCTCTCCCGGTAGTTCGAGACTCAGCCCACTTTTATCCACATGACATGTGTCACATGACCACTATTTAAAGAGTCAGCCAGAGTGAGGCTGAGCACTGCGGGGCTCACAGTGAGGCTGAGCACTGCGGGGCTCACAGTGAGGCTGAGCACTGCGGGGCTCACAGTGAGGCTGAGCACTGCGGGGCTCACAGTGAGGCTGAGCACTGCGGGGCTCACAGTGAGGCTGAGCACTGCGGGGCTCACAGTGAGGCTGAGCACTGCGGGGCTCACAGTGAGGCTGAGCACTGCGGGGCTCACAGTGAGGCTGAGCACTGCGGGGTTAGACGGTGAGTGACGGTGAGTGAGGAGCAGTAGTAGGATGTGTTTCTGTGGTTATATGGCGTTTGATAGGAGCCCATCCATTTTAGAACTTGCACAAAGCACAGAGTTGGTGACCAGTAAGAGGGTCAACATGGAATTTTAAATATGTTGCTAAAACAAGTCACAATTCATTGTTATTCAATGTATTGCATTTGGTGAACATAAGTTGACCTACTACGATTGTAATAGTTTGGGTGTAGTGTCAAGTTTGCAAAGTGATGGTAGTGTCTCAGCTTCGAGATGGTAATGTTTAGGTCAGGGGCTCGCTGAGTTTAAGGCAAGGCTACTTATAGCCTTGGCTTAGACTATCGTTCTGAGGTCACATTGGGGATGTGGAATAATTATTGTCACAGTTATAACACATCACATCAATAATCAACTAACAATTCACAAAATTAAAAATGAAAGCATTTCGATAAAAAAAGAAAAGTGTGGTTTTCACTCACCCTGCCAAGACAAAGTTGTCACAGGAGCTGACGTCACACAGAACCTTGCCCAGCTCATACTGCAGCTGAACAATCGACCCGACACGACTCTAGACAGGACACATGTTTAAATGTTAAACAAATATTGACCCACATTAGTTTAACTCCACTCAGTGTCCGCGCTAAGGGGGGGCATTTGGGGGCCGTGCCCCCCCCTAGCGGTCATTAATGCCCCTCCTACCACAGGTCATTATTTTATTTATTTTCCCGATAATGACCGGCGTTCTATAGCCTACATTATCCCTTATATTACACGGGTCTTCTCAATGCTGTGGAACGCTCCGTTCACTCGCATGGGTCCTTCACAACTTCGGGCCAAGTATGACCGCTGTCAAGGTAAACAAAGGATTTTTTGCCTCTCATGACGTCTTTTGTATCACTCGGCAACCCAGACAGTATTCGGTTGCTTAGCAACGTCTTTGGCGGACTATTTCTCTGCCCTTACATATTAAATGTGCAAACTGTAACTTAAATGAAATCAAATAAATGAACGGGGAAATCACATCAATTTGGTTGTGCATGCAAAGCAGGTTAGGCTTGCTCATTGGTTGCTGAGTAAACTTGTTATTAGATTTCAAAATAACGTTGTTGAGCTGCAGTGCGCAGCCGCAGAATCCTGGTATTAATCGAAAATCACAGTTGGTCCTCCTATCATCGATGAAAGTTAGCCTAACTAGCTGATTATTGCCAAACAATGGATTTACGTAAATGGCTTAGACCTCCTGCTCCTCCTCAGCCAGTAGCAGAATGTGACACTCCGGCCACCACATCTAGTACAGCCACCACCACGGTCTCTGAAAGCCGAGCAGGCCCTTCTAACGCAAGCTCCGGGCAACCGCCAACGGATTTAGCCCGCGCAGCCATAGAGCAACGGCGATCCACAAGCCCCCCAAGTCAGAGGACAGCGGTCGATGATCTTGGGGACTGACAGGCCTGTCCAAACTGTGCTAAAACAGTATCCTGTAACACTTTACAATGGAAAGGGGAGATCATTTGTCGATAAATGGTTTCGCAACAGAGAGTGGTTGGAGTACAGTGTAAAGGCAGACGCAGCATTTTGTTATTGCTGTCGGATGTTCAGGATCACTAGAAAATCGGGAACATTGGATGCCTTCGCAAGTGTGGGCTATCGTAACTGGAAACAAGCTATGGCCAAAGACCGTGGATTTCATCAACATGAAACCTCAAAGGACCACATGTCTTGCTATGCAATGTGGAAGGAGAGGGAGATGCGTCGCAATACAGGGAATGAGGTATCAACGCTTGTCAATACAGAGCAACTAAGGAGAAACCGGTATTATGTGGGCTCACTAATAGATGTTGTTGGGTTCTTGGTGGAAAACCAGTTGCCGCTACGCGGGAAGATTGAAGCTTTTGACGACATGTCGGAGGGGGGGTCTGGACTTTTCCTTTCCATGCTTTCTTACACCATCAAAAAGGATCCTGAATTGGCTAATGTAGTGAAGACTATCCCTCGCAATGCCACTTACACCTGTCATGAAATGCAAAATGAACTTATACGAACACTGAGTGATGTGGTGACAGAGGCTATAGTGGAGGAAGTTGCTGACTCCTATTTCACTTTGAAAGTTGATGGAACGCGTGACCCCACAGGATGCGAAAATATATCAATTGTGCTTCGGTTTGTGAATGAGTCATACGAAGTTACAGAGCGTCTACTGTGCATCGCTACGGCTCAGAAAGGGGACGCACAGACACTAACTGACACTGTTCTGACTGAGCTAAACAAGGTTGGCCTGGATTGCTCAAAAATTCTGAGTCAGGTATAGATGGAGCTTCGGTTATGTCTGGGAAACGTGGTGGTGTTCAGACAATTCTACAGGAGAGACTTGGACGTGAGATACCATATGTGCACTGCCTCAACCATCAGTTGCACTTGGTTGTGGTTCATGCCATGTCTGCAGAGACTGCAATTTTGGAGTTTTTTGAGGTGTGCAGGTCCCTCTACAAATTCTGTAGGAAGCCAACGGTTGCTATGCACTACAAAGGCGCGCATCTTAAACGTCTTCTGGAGCAGAGATGGACAGGGCATCTTGCCACTGTCTCAGTCATTCTCAAGTCATTTGATGACATAAAATCGATTCTGACTGATGCTGACACTGTGCTGGACTATGGCGCAGAGACGAGGATGGAAGCTACAGGCCTGCTGCGCGAGGTATCTGAGCCAAGTTTCATGTTCTTGCCAACCTAACCCACAGAATCCTTGCTCTATTGGACCCACCGAACAAGCTTCTCCAGAGAGAGGACACTGACCTGTTGACGGGTTTAGGTGTTGTGGCGAATGCAACAGCATGTGTTAAAAAACTCCGTTGTGATGAAGAGTTAAGGAAGATGCTGGATACTGTCACGGCCACCAGCGAGTCACTGAGACCCGGGCCCAAACGGAGACGCATAGAAAGCTCACGAATGGATGGTTACATCGTTATGGGGCTTACAGGAGCACACAGAGACAGAGGTGATGATGACTCGAAGACTGAACTTCGGAGATTGTACTACGACACCATTGATTCGGTGGTCGGGGAAATGGAGCGTCGATTCAGCGAGCGCAACACACAACTGGCAAGTGCACTTGCAGCACTAAATCCAGAGGCCGATAACTTCCTGGATGTGAAAGCCGTGCAGCATATTCTCCATATGTCACAATCGATTGGAATTGACGCTGAGTTTGAAGTTGCCAAAGAGTTCTTAGTGTCACAAAAGCAAGCAATGGAGGGAGAACACTGGACAATACAGCACATAATCTCCACGTTCCACAACCAACTGACTGCCATGCCCAGTGTGCTGACTGCGTTCAAACATGCAATAACATTCGGCGCATCCACAGCAATGTGTGAGAATTCATTCTCCACTTTGAAAAATGTTTTTTCGGAACACAGACGCACAATGCTGCACGAGAGGAAGGCCAGGTTGGTGCAGCTTGCATTCGAGAGACTTGACGCGCAAATGCACAAGTGAATGGAAGGACACAATACTGAGACGTTTCAGCAGCAGTACTCGTCGCCTGCAACTCTTCTAACCCTGCGTTCACACCAAAAGATGCATTTGCTGCCCGAACGCGTTGCCGCCGAAGTTTTGCGGCGCGGCAAAAGTTTTGCGGTGCGGCAAAGGTTTTGGCCGCAGTTTTGCAGCGCGTGAAGTTTCGCGGCACAGCAAGTTTTTCCCGCGGTGCTTCTGAATTAATTCACAACCATGGCCGACATTACGAGCATCATATCTCTTTACCTGTTGTGGAAGAGGGAGAGACGTCGGAATGCTCGTCGTCGTTTATGGGTTCATGAGACCATTCGGAGCCGTACAGAGATTATTACTGACACGCAGTACTACTATATATATACTACTACTACTACTAGTAATAGTACTAGTAGTCTAGTAATACTACTACTAGTAATAGTACTAGTAGTCTACTAATAGTACTAGTAGTCTACTAATAGTACTAGTAGTCTACTACTACTACTACTACTAATTCATTCATTTTAATACTATTCACTATTCATTCACTCAGTACGACAATTACTGATTGGCTGTTACGGCATGTCACTCAGTGGCAACGCTGTTGAACGCTGATTGGCTGTCATCACGCGTTTGCTGCCGAAAAGTTGAAATATTTCAACTCGAGCAGCATTTGACGCGCCGCAAAATACGTGAACGCGCCCGCCGCCCGTGCCCGCTGCCGGGCACAGGCATGCCGCGCTGCAAATCAGATTTTGACGCGCCGCAAATCAAATTTTGCTGCCGGTTTTCTCGGCAGCAAATGCTGTGGCAGCAAAGCAGCAACGCGTCTCTACATTCACTTTGAATGGGATCGTGACGCGCGTCAACTTTTTGCATCTTTTGGTGTGAACGCAGGGTAAAGGCAAGACGTTTGTTTGTTTATTTCACTTCTTAAAGCCAGCCCTGGCTTTCAGAAGGCCTACGAAGCAGGTAATTTGTTTATTAATATTTGCTGGGTCTTCTATCTGCATTTGTGTTTTTGAGGTCAATATCACACACAACCAGACACTTTTTTTTATTATTAATATTTCGTTTTTGTTCTTCTGGTTCATTATTCCCATTAATTCCTGCCTGGAATTTCTGTTTATGTGATTCATTCCTCAAATGTTTTGCGGTTGTTCATTTATTCACTTCTTGAAGCCAGCCCTGGCTTTCATTATAAGGCCTACTAAGGTCAATTGTTGATTAATGTTTGCTTTGTCTATTGGTGTTAATAGGCTTGTATAAGTACTATGGCATTGTGTCATTTCTGCCTGATGCGTGGCTTGTTCAGTAGGCTACTTTCTGCCACAATGCGTGCCTTCTGTCAGCGGTCCTGTTCTGTTATATGTTGTCAGGGGTGTTTTTGATTATTGTGGAGGCTGTTCTCTTTATAAACAGTGCCAGGCCTACTTAATCTTTTTTTGGAGGTCCATAAACTGTCAATGTGAATAAACTATTTATGACACATAGCAGAGGTGGTTAAAGTGCATTTATTTGCGTTTAGCATCCACGACAGCCCTCTCCCTTTTTCTGCGTTAAAATATTTCACAAACGGCAGTGCCCCCCCGCTGGCAACCCATGCCCCTCCAGTAGATCTGCTCTGGAGCCGACTCTGACTCCACTTACTTTACTCACCTTAACTCACTCCTGGTCCAATAAGAGGTGATATTAGAAATCCCATAAATACAAAAAAGGTAATTCAGATCCATTTTCAAATTATTTTACATAAAATAAAGATGTACTCAAAATCAACATACATATTTTTATATGACAGATATATCAGAGATGTCTTGTTGATGACAGGTTATGGTCTAGGAGGTCTTATGGAAGACTAAGTTAATGTATACAATACATATCCCCCTGGATCTCTTTACAAAGACACGCCATCTAGTGTGTGTTGTCCTGAAAGCCCGCAATTTTTTGGCACTCACCTTCCAGTTGGAGCGCACAGTGTTGTGGGAGTTAAGGCAGTCTCTCAGGGTGCTTTTCCAGCAGGGGGAGTCGCACACACTGGCATCTAACTGGTAACCCGCCTTCAAACACAAACGGTACCACAGAACCCCGTCCTCGGCCAGCTGCGCCCAGGCCTTGCTGACCTGGTGGGGGGTAAAGATGGGGTGATGAGTGTGCGAAAATTCGACCTTTTACACACTGAAAATTGCAATTAGCTTTTAATATAATAATTGAATGATATTGGAAAAATATTTCTTTATCCGAGAAATCCCAACGCCTGTATAATTTTTTCGTCTGATTAAATGTACGACTAAGCCCCAGATGTCTCGGTAATGTATGACCGGACACCTGATGTATGCTTTAGTGTATGACCGGACACCTGATGTATGCTTTAGTGTATGACCGGACACCTGATGTATGCTTTAGTGTGTGACCGGACACCTGATGGAATTTTTTTTTTTTTTAAATCCTCCTCAGCTGTATTAACTCAGTGATTAAGAATTACTTATTTTTTAGTACATTTCTTACAACAACATTTGAGCATGATCTTGGGAAGATACAGGCAGCGATTTACCAAGCATATATTCAATGGGAAAATGGATGGACATGATTCTTACAGAAAAACCTTCCCATTGTGGACAGTAACAGCAAAGGAAACAAAGGTGAGGGGGGGACTGACTATCGTGGAGAGTTTAGGATTGACCATGGCAAACCATGGTTGGGTTGGGACGGGAGACCAAGATAATTTGCAATACACTATGGGGGAAGTGGACATGTCTGCAAGGCTGCAAGACGGTTGAAGGGATGAACACAACAAAGAAGTCACTAGATTGGCATGGCCTCAGTATCAGACTTTGTGGCTACAGTGGCAATACAAATGCAAACTACGGTAACATATTTTTGTTAGAGAGAGAAAGGGAGACATCTCTAGGTCCAAGGAATATGTATAGAAGTGCCTTTTCAATTGACTAGTAATTATATAAGCAAGGTTAATATAATTTGCATATAAATTATGTAATAGTTATTGTTCATATTTCGACAACACTCACCATTAAGATGGAGTTATGTAAATAATTATTTAAGGCCTTTGTTGATCTGCATTTATCTGGACATCAATTATTTTGATAGGGGGGGTACACTATTGACTATGTACAACGTTCTGCAATAAGAACAAAACAACATTAAGATCACCTCAGTTCACCCAGCAACCCCCATACCTGGGCACATCGTCCTAGTTCAGCAAAGTCCAGGTACTGGAATATCTTCAAGGCCAACTCGTAGGGAAGCTCAATGTCAAAAAATGGAATGTCATTCAGTTCATTCTGAAATCACAAGGCAGCAAGTTTTATTAACTCTTTAACAATACTTATAATAAGCATGATTAACCATTATCTGCTCCATCCTCATCATACCAGGTCCTGGATCAGTAGATCCACGAGCTTCTCGCCTTTAGATGCTTTCTTCTGTGGCTGTTGGGAAGACACCCTGTAGGTGTCAGTGGTTCTGTGGTACTGCCTCTTCCTACGGGTCCTCTCCTCCTGAATTCTCTCCAATAGGGGACTCGTCCGCCCGTCCAACAAACCACTTGCAATAGACACATATTTCGGTTCATCGCTCGACTCTGCGACACACTTGTCATCACCTTCACCTCCCTGATTAAGAGTTGAAGTCTTTTTTGATTCGGAAGAAATAGCGGTCTCTATTCGCACGGTTTGTGTTTTCTCTTCGTTTTTGTCGGTTAATTCCCGTTCCCAGCTTTTCCTAAACGCCAGGAGTTCGTCGTCTGCCATATTCAAACACAAATCATCATCACACCTTTTGACAATTGCATAAAGTAGTGGTTCACGATATTATATGGATTGTAAGACGCTTTGCAGAAGTATAACCATGTTTTAACTATGCAGTAAGCCTGTAGATTATTCCGAAGAGGGCAGGAGTGCTACGTCTGTAAACAATACGAAGAGGAACAAATCCCCGAGCAGAAGAGTTCCGCAATCTTTATTCCTCAGTGTTTATTCTAGAAGCTCAGCGGTTGATGTATTATAGAGTCGACATAAATATCCCATGAATAAGCCGTATACATTTCTCAAATCTAATATGTATATCTACAATTTGACACCTACAAAAGTATTGAAAACAGGCGAGATGAGCATTTTAAGAGTTAACGACTCTCCATCTCTCTTTTGGAAAATGATGTAAACCCCTAAACCATGTGACACGTAATGCATAATACAACAGAGGGGGGAGAGAGGGAGGGAGAGAGAGAGAGAGAGAGAGAGAGAGAGAGAGAGAGAGAGAGAGAGAGAGAGAGAGAGAGAGAGAGAGAGAGAGAGAGAGAGAGAGAGAGAGAGAGAGAGAGAAGAGAGAGAGAGAGAGAGAGAGAGAGAGAGAGAGAGAGAGAGAGAGAGAGAGAGAGAGAGAGAGAGAGAGAGAGAGAGAGAGAGAGGAGGGGGGGGGGTGCAGGTAGCTAGACAGAAGAGAGCATGTGAGGAAAATACAAACACAATTCAGATTTGAGCCCGACAACGAGGGAGCGTTTAAAGGAGTAAAGCGGGGACATCTGGAGAACTCGATCGACTTTGAGTCAAGATGTGTTGGTTACCTGTGGATCAGCCTTTGGCTCTCCTGGGCGACTCAGTATTTAGCCAAGGTCCCACAACAGAAGCATGCTCTGCCACACAACTTCTCGCGTCCCGTTTAAGGACCATCGGGGATCAGTTGGAGAAACAACGGGCTGCAGGGGACAACAAGCGATGCAGACAAGAAGAACAACTTAAGAGACAAAGCAGGCATTTTAAGAGCTTTATTTATACAACAGTCCACCTTGCTGTCCTTGTTCTTCTGGTCCGACGGCGACACCTGTAGGGCACTATGTCGACTGACAGCAACACCAGCAACAGGTATATCCAGGTGAATGTAGTCGCGTGTGATGGGTTCTTTCTTGTGTGCCACATTACAACTAGTTTACGTCTTGACAGATGTCAAGCATAATTGAATGTACGTGTCTGACTCATTTGGCCTACGTAAAATGGTTATCTTGCAATGTTTTTCTTATATCTTTGTCATTAGATGGTGCCTTCAGGACATGCAAGGGGAACCAAGCTACGAACAATTTGAACTTATTATAAAAGATGCAAACAGGTCGGAAAGGCCGGCAAGTCTTTTTTTTTCTTTCTATGAAAACAAGAATGCACATTATTTCGCTCATCAAAAAGGTTTGCTATGTGGCGATATAAACTGATGTTGACAACTGAAGCCAAGCAACGCTGCTGACGTCTTCGCAAACTGGCTCTGTAGGACTTTCATAACACGATGATGTCATCCTCCCCTGATGCAAGGAAGGGAAAACTTCACTCTACTAACTGACCTAATACCTATAATCGTATAATACATCCTTGCACGGAATGGACTGGCGATAACACCTTCGCTGGGCTGGTCTGATCGGGAATCGTATATGAAGCGTTTATTTATCGATTATTTGTATTTATTTTCAAAGCACTTAATGCACATTTAGCAGACTGCATTAGGTCGTCGTGTTGCATTGCCCTCGACTTATTGTAGAGCCGCCGCAAATAAAACAAAATTCATGTACATATGCAGTCAGCCAGAACGTGTCTTGAGGTTTTTGTTTACAGTATTGAGTGTTCATTTGGTTGCAAGACATTTGATTGTTGTAATTTCTTAATTGTTTTACGTGCAATTGTTATAGAACAGATAATTATTAGAAGCATAATCTGTACGTTTTGTTCATGAGGAAAAACACATTGTTATTCTTCTCCTCCAAATGTGTGTGACGTTGTGTTTATACTCTTTCATAAATATTTCATAAGAAAATTTAGTAAAATGAAAAATAAGTAACAGGGCTATGTTCATTACTCTATACCCTTACAGGGTAATTTGAGGTTTTAAAGGGATAATTTATTTCTGTAAATGCTTTTCTATTAAATATTCATCAAAACACTCATGCTTAACATACATCCTTTATTGTGTCTGTAAATACATTTGATCAACATGTGCTTGGTCATGAAGTGCCCAAGTTGAAGAAACTGTTGCTATTATTTGTACTAATTACAAATAACCAAAACTGTTACAAACAAGAATTAAAACACACCTTAGGTGGGGTCTACATCCCACCGCAACCCAACTTGTGCGGAGGATCGTAAATTGCATGATTATGTACAGATACCGATAGCATATGCAGGATGAACAGCAGTAGTTAACCACAATAACAAGAATTAAATTGTATTTATATAGCGCTTTTAGGCACACAACGCGCTTCGTGTGGGATATCCGACCTCCTCCACTACTAGTTTGTTGCACGGCAGCCCATTGGTGAACAGAATGCTCACCACACACTGGCTCTCACAGTGGAGAGGTGAGGAACCCCATCGTCCAATAAGAGATCAGGGATGATTAGGTCGCCATGTGGGTAGACCCTGGGTGGGAATAAGGCCAGGACCCCGGGGTTAGAGAGCGCCATGGGATCTTCTGTGACCAAAGGGAGTCCAGACTTCATTTTACAGTCCCATTGCAAAGTGGTCCTCAGATCTGAGGTGCGATTGACAACGCTACATTACAGAAAGTATGTGGAGGATGAAGCAGTGTTTAACCGTAGTCGATCTGGAAGATAAACATGCTTAAGCAGTAGTTAACCCTAGCAGATCTGGAGGGTACAGGATGCTAAAGCAGTAGCCAACCCTAGTAGATCTGGAAGTGGGCTGATGTCGTGCCGTCCTTCCAGCAGCGCAGGCTCTCGATGACGGAGGAGCGACACAGGGGGCAGGACCTCTCCCGGTCGAACCAGAGACACAGGCAGTCCTCACAGAAAACATGCTGTAGAGACGGGCAGCGACGCAACACATTAGGATTTACCAAGTGAGGAGAAACACACAATTCCACATTGAAAATACAAAGTTTCAGTTTTTATAGTTAATGGGATTGTTGCATAGTAGCTGTTGCTATTTGCTTTATTGTTTTTACTTAAATCAGGTATAATGTTTAAAGAGTGCTCACCTGGCACTGAAGCACTAGGGGGTCTGTGAACTCATTCTGACAGATGGAACAGACGTCCCCAGCCTCACCACACTGCTGGCTGCTGGCCCGCACACCAAAACTCTAGCAGAGGTTAAGAAAAAAAAAAGATATATATGTATACCTATTGTTCTATCCACCCTAGAAAGACAGAATCAAGGGTGGTTGATCATGGAGACAGTTACAAACATACAGACCAAATAAACAAATGATGATAAAATGAGTATGTTTGCCTTTGATAAATAGTAAATGCCAGTCCAAACAGACCAAAAAGTAATTACTCTCAGATAAACACATTTTGATCAAAATCTGTGATTTCTTTTTGCCAAGTAAGCTTTCATGGGATACAAACAATGTTGATGGTGGGATGGTGCAGAAACACAAGATATAAAATAACAAAAATATATATAACTACGAGTTATGTCTTCACAACACGCGTCTTGGTACTTTCTTGAAGTCACACCTTTTCTAAAAGGGATGGTCAAGATCACACCTTTTTCTTATCAAGATTTTGGCCAACAAATGCCCAGTTTGCAGTATTTTGAAGTATTTTGCAGTATTTTGATTTGTAAAAAGATGACCAAATATGAATACTTTTAAATGTATAGTATTTTGGTATGTCACACAAGAAGTCATACCTGAGCACTGCAGAGGATAACCAAGGCCTTGCGAATGGAAGACAGTCGACCACAGATGTCAAAGGACTGCAATCAAGACAATACAATTGAAATGACTAATTCTTCAAGTATTGGAATAGCTAGTAGAACACACCTTAAAAAATTGATTACAGTAACGCTAAGCAATGCAGGGCTTTTCCATGTTTTTTTTTTTACTTGGTTACTCAAATGGCTTGTGATTTAAAAAGGGACCAATTGCATCATCACCGCGTATAAAGGTCAGCCATTGAGGAACCGGCAATGGAGAAAAGTAGTATAATTTGTATAATACTTATTATATTATAATATTATCATATAAACATACAAAGAAAACGGAAGGGTGGTGACATCTGTGAGGGTACGAATACAGTGTACATAAAAGTAAACAGAAATAAATAACATGATCTGCATAATTGCAAGTAATAAGTGTGTATCCACTCACAGACGGTCTCACATAATAGATGTTTAGCTTTAACAACAAAGAGAAAATGCAAAAAATCTTGTCCCACTCGATATGCACAGTATATTTCCTTTGGAATCTGCGTCAACCGTTGCCGAGTTCGTGGTCCAAACAACGTGTATACCTGTATCACACAGATCACACAGTGCTCCGTGTGATCTGTGTTTGAAGCTCTCCAACATGTTTAAACATGTTATACAATGAAGTCATTTTGACAAAGGATTGGTTAAGTGAAGACAGGGGAGACGTTACCAGATCGGTTAACTTTTGTGCAGGACCTGTGGTTCAGTTTGGTTTACCTTGCACAGGCTGTAGATGATGATGAGCATGGCCCCTAGCATATAGCTAGAAGAGGGGTCTTCTCCCATGATGTACTTGTACCACAGCTGGATGGGCAGTAGGGCCCGGAACAGCTGGCTCAGCTCCTCCACCAACAGATAGAACTTCCCCTTGGAGAGACACACACACACACACACACACACACACACACACACACACACACACACACACACACACACACACACACACACACACACACAACACACACAACACACACAGAGACACACACAAGACACACACACACACACACACACACACACACACACACACACACACACACACACACACACACACACACACACACACACACACACACACACACACACACACACACACACACACACACACACACACACACACACGTCAGAATCACTAGGCCTACAAGCTTGCTTAGCAGCATTCCCTTTTTTCTTTTATCTGCATCTTTTATCTTCATATTTTATTTTAACACACATTGCTGTTGATGCCTAAAATACACTAATTAGATGGTCATTAAATGTATCCTATTCGTTGTTCTCTAATACGCATTAGTCAAACAAACAAACTTGTATAATAAGCTGCTTATGTGCACATTGCTGTTGCACACACTCAAACCACCTAAGGGGGGAAACTATTTCAACACATCTCCAACAGTTTCTTTAATTCACTTTGTGACTCGTCCAGACCACAGAAAGAGTGTCAGAGCATAAGAAGAGCTCCAGTTCTTGCAGCTACCTCTCTATCTAGTCAAGTGCAGTGTGGCGATGTTAACAGCCTAAAACAGTGAGCCCCCCCCCCCCTTCCAACCTGGCAGAGTCACAGAGCGGCACATTGTCGCTTCAGGACCCAGGGCTAGGCACCACATTACACAGGAAACTGGCAGCAGCTCAATCCACCTGCTACCTCGCAGCCACCACGCTAAGCCTAGCCCGGCAGGGCCTCAGATGCCCTCCTCCCCAAGTTACTGCCACACATCCGATCCCCGTCCCCAGGCCCAAAGCCCTCATCTCTTAAGTAGATACCGTTTTTCAACTAAGCCTCTGAAAACATTTCCACAGGCGTACAGTACTTAAGGTGAGCGTTGACTTCGGAACAACAAAACCGGCGATGCCCAAATCCAAACAAACGGAACTCCCGGGTGGCCCCCAGGCGTCCCAGCATGGATAATGACTTCCTGGATGTGCGCTGACAAAGATTAATGACTGTGGGTAAGCAGCTCTAAGCAGACAGGTTGGTGGGAAGGAGGCAGACCGCTTGCTCGAGGGCAATTCATCTTGGTTATTGTGGCTGGTATCCCACAGTGCCCATCACACCCACGCAAAAGTAGCTGTCACATTTCCACCCTGGACACCAGCCAAGGAGCTGGAGAGGCTTCATAGCCAGACTTAATTGTGGAGCATCCTGGCTATCTGGATTCAGTTCTTTGTGTTGTCGTTTGGTTTGATCCTTTCCTTCTCTCCTGCATGCGGACGGTCATGCACGCCCACACACTGTACGTGTCCTGTGGCCATATTGTGCTTCCTCTCTGCAGAGGAAGTGCTGCGGTTAGGGGTTTCCCACAGGCGACGTATACGTAATTTCCGTGGAGTGGAAAAGGAACATTTCAGCAACAAATCTAGAGCACACACAATGATGAGAATGAATGCTCAACTATAACAATTGAAAGCACACATCGGCATAGACGCATGGAGAGCATGTGTGGACGGGCACGGCACTTTAGAGGAACAACGTGATTTAAAATGTTCAAGATGACAACACCAAAGGACGGTGTTGTCATCTGTGATTAGGTTGTCGTGCTATCTCTTCTTCACACTGCGTCTGCACTCTGCAGCACTAGTGAGTTCCTGGCCCGATGCGGTAATGAAATGGAAAGGCTGATGCATGACTTCATCTAGCCACTACCTGGAAAAGGATGGGCAATATATAGGTCTCCCTGCGCGAGCACGAATGTGCGTGCGTATGTTTGTGTGTGTGTGTGTGCTTGCTTGCACATGTGTGTATGCATATGTGTGTGTGTGTGTGCTGAGGAAAGAGGTAATAGTCCAGCTCCAGGGATCAATGACGTTACCACCACAAACCTCCAGGGGGAAGGTGAACACAGTGTGTGCTGGGTGGGTTCTGGAAGGCCCGCAAGTCTGTTAACCAGTGGAAGATTTCATCCAAATACTTTATGATTAAAAAATTAAATTATTGCCGATTTTTTATTTTTAATCAGGATATGAATTGCCTGATACAATATTTCAGATTGTTAAAGTAAGACCTCTCAAAATGCTTTTCTTCTTAAGTAAGATTGACGCACACATTGGGTTTTTGTTTGCCAAGGTCCTCTGGAACAGCGGAATTCATGTGAAACGAATGCAGACGGGATTGTAGAGGGGGAGAACACCTACTCGGGACTTGAAGGCCAGGAAGATCCTGGGAAGGAAGAGGATGAAGCATTTCAGGCTGATGGTGCAGTACTTGAGGACAAAGTCTGTGATGCCCACCACCCAGATCAGATGGAAGAAGTCAAAGCTGTCGATGTTGGGCTTAGCGAAGATGAGGCTGGAGACAAAAACATACATGGGGGCTTATTGTTAGTTGTTGAGAATGATAATATTAAAAAGAGCTAAATTATAATTACTATTATGAAATATATAAAACAAAATCAGATTCACGCAAATAAATAATAAAACATAGATACAGTGATACTCACAGGACATGAAATGGCAAAAACAGACGCAATCCCTTCATGAAAAATGGAAATGAAAACATAGACAAACAAATAAATACACACCAAAAATAAATGAATTACTGAATGAATGACAAAAGCCTAACCCTAACCCCAACACAAAATAGCAAAAATACACAAATTCCTCCTTAACTGTTAAGTTACCTGTTGTACAGCTCCTCTTCACTAAATGTATAATAGAGATACACAATGTTCCCCGTCAGGAACACAATGATCCACAGAGCCACCAACACAGAGCGCTCCTCCTGGAGGGATAATTGGGCAGGATGTTGATTGCAACATGAAGCTTTTTATCAAACATTATGATTTTTTTAATTAGTCAATTTAGTAAACTTTTCAATTTTGTTGTTTCCAGGTAATAAGCAAGAGATAAACACATTACCCGTAATGACACCTGGTGCTTGAATCTGGAGTTGGCAAAGGCAAATGTGCTGACCATCCCCACGCATACAGCAATACCTGGCAAGAGGAAATGGTTTAAATTGACATGAGACCTCACAATGGAACTTGAGAACTGTCCAGTATCAGCTGAAATGCTTTTGTTGTTATTTGCATAGGGATGCGCGAAACGTGGAAGCGATAAGTGTACAGGAAACTAAAAAACATTACAAAATGTATAGGAAATTTGAGCCTTTCATATGTTTAGAATTGTCCTACCTTAAACTAGCGTGCTACATATTTGTATTTTGTACATTCTTTGGTATTACATTATTTCTTGGTCAAAAAGGCTCTTAGGGACCACACCAAGCTACCTAGCTTATGCTGGAAGCAGACTTTAGCCAGCAGGATGAGTATGAAGGGGAAGCCCCTCTGTAGCCAGGTCACCACGGACTTCAGCTCAGAGAGGGCCGGCGCCGGAGTGGAGTGCTCCTCCCCTTGGCCCTCCTCTCGGCCGGAGCCATGCCTCTCAGGGCCGGCCGACGCCGCGGCCTGCTGCAGCAGGGACGAGGTCCTGTGCTGCAGCGGCTGCTGGTGGTGGAAGTGGTGGTGGAAGTGGTGGGGCTGCGGCGGGCGGGGAACCATGTAAGAGCCGCCGCCGTCAGAGCGATGTGGGGTGCCGCCGTCCTCCCGTGAGGAGGTGGTCATCTGGATGAAGACGTCCGGGGGGGAGCCCAGCACTAGACTGGCGGCCTGGAAGGGAGCGGCGGACACAGAGCTGGTGGGGACGCCCACCAGACCGGAGAAGAGCTGCTGGGGGGAGACGGGGGAGTCGGGCTTCAGACAGTCGAACACACAACCCTCGTCCAGGCTGCTCTCTGATCCCAGGGTTTGGCTACGGCTCCTGTGTAGGATTAGAAGGGGGAGATACAAAATAATTGCATTTTGTCTGCCTGGGAAAGGATTTATCCTGATGTTGGTACATATAATGCTATACCCGCATATTATTCTGTATAACGTATAAAAAAAAGTGGCCCTAAAATAAGGAAAGGCTACATTTAATTTTACTTTGCGAACGTGTCAACGCATACTTGATGTTGCTGGTGCACCTGCACTCAGGTCTAGAAAATAGGATCACATTGAGACATAACACCTGCACATATATAGCCTGCTAAGACCGTCCCCACCTTTCACCGGGCATGCCATCCGTGTTGCTGCTGTGTCTTCTCTGCATGACATGCCGCTCATTAATCCATGAGCCAGTGCTGAGGAAGATAGAGAAGCTGTTGTTAACATCACTGGGTTAGGCCTGTAAGGCAACATCCTCGTTCATGCTTTGTCCAATTTAGTGCAAAATACACCGCAACGTAAACATGAACAGGAAACGAGCGTTTTAGCTAGCCAAAAAGTAATGCATTGACGCTCAATTCAAACGTTTCATACGTTACCTAGGTCTTTCTTGATTTATTTTATTAATCTAAAAAGTGTTTCGTCTTCATAGAGAAATAAACGACGGGCTCGTTTTCCTGTAGGACGATAACGTTTACGTGACGACACGCCTCCCACATGTCTTCAACCAATCGGTGTCTTCCTCACACACGACAATTTCCGCTTTGTTATAGTTTGTTGTGATGGCACGTCCTCGTCCAAAGTAACGATATACCGTAACGGCCTGATGTGTACCGCGTCCTTGAGAGATTAACCTGCGTTATGCTTGGAGTTGTAACAACACGGACTCGTCTTTAGGATATAATTTAGCTTGTAGTTTGTGTTTGACGCCTTCAGCCCCCTAAGAGGAGCCAGGTGGTGCTTACTAATCACAGCTAGCTGGCTAACAAAGCGGCTGTCGTCCGACATCTTCTTGGGGGTCTGATGAGGGATCGTAACGATACTTAGATGACATCCTACTTGTGTTGTTTAGCTTCTCAAATTTAACATGGGTTAGCTGACGTCGCTTGGAGAGTAGAAAGTATCGTCCTACGTGTGGAGCGAATCCAAGTTACACTTGCCTAACTTGGTCATACAGAATATAGATCCTCGTAAATTCAGGGCCCCAAATAGTACAGTTTTCCCTGCTCCTGGCACCTCTTGCCAGGGCCATGTCATGATGGTGCTCCGCCGGCTGCTAAGGAGACGCTGGGTCCTGGGAGTGGTGTTCGGGTTGTCCCTCATTTACTTCATCACCAGTACTCTCAAACAGGTACAGCACTTATGCATGTTATTTAAGTTAAAATTGAGTACAAACTCACCAATGGGCATAAACAAAATAAATGCATAAAAAGGTCAACATCTTTCATTTTTCTCTGTATTTTGCAGGAAGAGAGAACAATTCGGGACCGCACCCTCTTGGAGGTGAGGGACTTGGACCACCGCATCCCCTGGAAGATTCGTTTCAACTTGGGTAACAGCAGCCGTCAGATGACCCAATGTAGGAACTCCATCCAGGGCAAAGCCCTGCTGACCGACGAGCTTGGTAAGCACATTCACACCAGCAGGGCACCACTGAGTAGTGCTGTGCAAAGATCAGGCTCCATCCAGAGGTTGAAAAGTAGCAAGGTCCCCCTAACACATCAGCTATAAGTGTGTGTGTGTGTGTGTGTGTGTGTGTGTGTGTGTGTGTGTGTGTGTGTGTGTGTGTGTGTGTGTGTGTGTGTGTGTGTGTGTGTGTGTGTGTGTGTGTGTGTGTGTGTGTGAGACAAACGTTTCGATTATCATGTACAGTTCAAAACTATACTCTTCTGCCACTTTTCACAGTTAATTTATGATGGATTAGTTTAGGTTTGCATATATGTTGTTTCTACAACATCACTAGACGTCACTGAATTAAGGACTGTTAGTGTACTTTTCAATTATTTTCGCAATAATAACCATGGCATAACCGACTGCTGGACAAATGTGCAGAAGACTCTCACGCCGTAAATGCGTTACCGGTCCGGATTGTATTGGCTCATGATTGTCTGTCTGGCGTCCTGTGCTGCAGGCTACGTGTGCGAGAGGAAGGACCTGCTGGTGAACGGCTGCTGTAACGTCAACGCTCCGAACTCCAGGCAGTACATCTGCAAGAGCTGCTTGGCTAACGGCTGCTGCGACATCTACGAGTACTGCGTGTCCTGCTGCCTGCAGCCCGACAAGGTGACCATACCAGAACTGCTGAAGCAGCCGCTTTCACTTGATCTGCAGTATCACACTGTGGTGTGGCTTTCCTTTTGCATATCTGTTGAGGTTCACACTGGAAATTATTGATTATTGATGATTGATGATTATTGATAAGAGGTTGAGAAACATGATTTGTTGCAGAGGAATGAACATCAGAAATTAAAAATGAATTGAATTTTGGTCTGAGGTGCTCATATTTCCACTTTTATCCATTTGTTTTTAGCAACCACTTCTCGAGCGTTTCCTGAACCGAGCCGCAGAGGGCTTTCAGAATCTCTTCACTGCGGTCGAGGACCACTTTGAGCTGTGCTTGGCTAAGTGTCGGACCTCCTCACAAGTACGTATCACGGTGTGAAGCCCAACGCACAACGACGTGTTGGACGCAAAACTTTAACTTTCATTTACGCGTCAAAAATAGACTAGAGTCCTATTTGAACCCAGGCTTTGAAAAACACAGCATCCATCCATTCGTGCTTTGTGGAAAAATGTATTGTAGTCCGTATTTGTGTTGCATATAATTTGGGTTTCAGAGAAGAGGAAAACCTGGAAATAACTAAGACTATGAGTTTTGGGATAAAGTTAAAGTCTGCCAACTTAGATTGTTTGTCATCAGTTTTTCATACTCCACAGTGTAGTGTTCATCAAAGCATGTTTGACCTTACCTGCTACGAGGGAAAATACCTTTTACATTCAGGACATTCAAATATAGAAGCCATTTAAATTGGGTGTCCCTTTTAATAAAGGATACTGGATCAAAGATAACAGTATATGTGTCCTTCTGTGTTGCAGAGTGTTCAACATGAAAACACCTACCGAAACCCTCAGGCAAAGTACTGCTATGGAGAAAGTCCTCCAGAACTTCTTCCTATATGAGTCTGTTGAGCACCAAGAGAACCGGTGGACCTAGATAATGCCCATGTGGGACTCCTCATCCAAAATACATCGCAACAACATCAATAAACGGAGCACCATCCATTTCAGTGTTGGATTACAACCCACTCAGAGAGCCATCCACCTAAAAAATAGCCTTGCATTGAAGAGCTATTTCAAAATCTTGAATTATACTTACACTTCATAAGTGCGTAGAAGGCAACATAAATTCATCTGTGATGATTGACAGGTCTTCAAAGCAGGCAGCTCACCCGTTTCCATTTTCAAGCAGGCCTCATTTTAAGATGTTTTTCATTTTGGGACATTTTTAATCCAAAATTGTGTCATCACTTATTTGTGTATGGTAACGCATGCTTATGGAATAACTATTTAACAGCTAATGTGAATGTTATTTTCTTGTAATTTATGCTGTGTTTTCACAGATCATTTTGTCTTTTGTAAACAATAAAGTAAAGCCATTCATAAATGTAAGATATATTGAATTCGACAAAAGTCAACATTTTGTTTTTCTAGTTGATGCCAGTATTAATCTGACAGTAATAAATGACATTTCGATGGATGATTTGTTTCAGCTTTAATATAAATTCCATTTTATTTTCTCTGGAATCTTTATTATTGATTGTTTCCAAGATGTAGTATTCAGATAGTTGTACTAACTTATCAATCAAGGCACACAATACAGACAATTAATTGTGGACAGGGGTGTGCTGTATTTGTCAGATTATTATCAAATTATGGGATTTGATGCATTGAAGGCAATGCACAAAATACATTTACATATACCTATGGAGATCTTGTCCCGACTCACATTTATTTAGTTAGACACATTTGGGTGCTTTTGTATCACTATTGCAGTTCTCCACTTCTGCACAGTGTATTTCCAAATAAGTAGACACTACACTTCATCGCAAAGCACATGCCAAGTGTGAGAGATCAGATGAACAGTTCTACAGATATGCCAAGGATATTCATACAGAGATGATCTCACTTTATAGGTAGATATTATTCATGCTAGGCCATGCTGTTTTGGTTGGGGTAGGCAGTGGTATATAAATCAAATCAAGGCAATGACATTTTCCGAGCAAGAGCTTGGAGGCTCTGATATGAAGTCCAGTACATTTTTAAGATTATAATTAAACAACGAATAACTTAATTTGACAACAAGGAGGGCCACATGAATCTTAAGTAGAGTCCAGTGGTTGACTTGCATTGTTGAGATGGGACTTTGACAGCCATTACTGCTATATGACTGTGGGGTGTCCATCTGCCCAGAAGATTGCAACTCATTTTCAGTGATTGGATTCTAAACTGCTGGCACCTTTACCATGATTCTTATCTGCTTCTGGTGCACCCCAGGCAACAGGGAGCTCCCACTTGGGAAGGGCGTCTGGAGTAAAACAATTAATCACGCTGATGGCAGAGGAAACAAATTCTATGTTGTAATTAGGAACCACATCAGAGCCTGTTCTCATTTTCCTCTTTGGCAAGATGATTAATTGCCATCACATTGGGACAGTTTGTCACCTTCAAGTAATCATTTTTCTTGAGCGATTCCAGCGTCCATTCACATGTTTAGCATTGTAAAGCGATAAAAAGGAAGATTTTGTTCTTTAAGGAGTTGTATTTAAATTCCTGTTTAGAGAAGAAAAGGCCCAGGACCGTTGCTTCACCCCTTACCCCATTCAGACACTACTACTGCCCCATTCAAAGACTGCCCCATTCAGACACTGCTACTGTCCCATTCAGACACTACTACTGCCCCATTCAAAGACTGTGTCATGATCCGCCCCTGGTTTTCCCATTCACCTGCCTGCCACCCTGATCTCTCCCAATTAACCCAACCACCTTCACCTGTGTTTCGCCTATATCAGTCCTTTCCTCCCAAACATTCCCTGAGACACAAGATTGTCTCTTGTGTCTCACAATGCTTTCGTGCGATTCAAATCCTGGCCTACCACCGATCCTGCCTGCTCTCTGATCTCTGCCTGTCTGAACTATTCTGCCGGTTCCTAATCCCCGCCTGTCTGACTCTTCTGCCGGTTCCTGATCCCTGCCTGTCTGACTATTCTGCCGGTTCCTGATCCCCGCCTGTCTGGCAATTCTGCCGGTTCCTGATCCCCGCCTGTCTGACTATTCTGCCGGTTCCTGATCCCCACCTGTCTGACTATTCTGCCTGTGATCCTGTATCCAAATAAACTATTGACACTGTTCCACGCTTGTCGTCAGTCTGTGCACTTCGGTTCAGCCAAACGCCCTCGTCTCAGACTGCCCCATTCAGACACTGCTACTGTCCCATTAAGACATTTATACTGCCCCATTCAGAGACTGCTAACTGCCCCATTCAGAGACTGCCGATTCAGACTGCTACTGCCCATTCAGACACTGATACTGCCCCATTCAGAGACTGCCACTGTCCCATTCAGAGACTGCTACTACCCCATTCAGACATGCTATGAACCCTATAGCTCACCCTGCTTTTAGGAGGCAGACCACTGCTCAATCTTAATGTTACCTGAATAGGCAGAAACTGAAATATGGTAAACCAGTTTCCACAGAAATTTATAAATGGAACCAATAGCCTGAGAGGTCTTACCGGACTGCTTCAAGACAACTGACTGGCAGAGGTTTTAGGCCGCAGCCAATGGCAACATCAACGAATACTTGCACTGTCATTTCTTATTTTATCTTTATATGACTTAAGCAGTTTTGGGGGCAAGTGCTCTTCCTGCTGAGTTGACCTGTTTTTCTTCACGCTTCATTGTACCATTGACCATGTGTTAACAGACGTAGGACTAAACTGAACTGAAACTGGAGAGATTTACCAAAAAGTTAGCCATTTCCCTTTTAAGACGTCAAGCTGTCTCCAAATTGACGTCTTAACATTTTTCTTTTTGATCTTGGAACTTTGCACAACCCTCACAATGAGGAAGAAGCCACCACCACTTCCTAACCGCAAAGGTGTATTTGATAATCAACATCGGGAAACAGAGCGTGACCACTGTCCTGTGACGGGTCATGGCTTCAGGGTTCAAGGGTTATTCTCATCTCCCAGGATTTACCCAGGGCATGTGGGGTGCCCTGAACACAGCAGGCCCAGGAATTCTAAGCCAGGCAGGGCAAGGATATTAGGGACACAAAGCTGAGGGAATTGTCCAGTATTTTGAAACATGTATTTCCATGTTCTGATGCTAAACAAGAAATTAATTCAACCCCCATCCCCCCCCCAAAAAAAAACAGAAAAAAAAGAACAAATATACATCATAAAATGGATAGGCCTATAATAAAAAAAAAAAAACGTGAGAAATTAAGGTCATACTCACAACTCTGGCCAAACTTCCTTGACCATGTCGGTGGGCCGTCCATGGCATTGGTATGAATTTTTGTTCCGACCCAACCAGGCCCCATATCCATTAAGAGGTACCGATTATCAACAATATTAATATGGACCAGCAACCACCCTAAGCATGAATGCCAACATGAATATGTTGTACTGAAAAACATATGGATATCGTTAATAAATGTGTTTGGATAATGGATAAACTAACTAAGAAACGGGTTTTAATGGTAAGAAACGTTGGTGTCTGTACACCAACGTTTGGCCTAAACTTAATGCTGTAGAGCAGGGGTCAGCAACACAGTGGCACCATGGCGCCCGCAAGGACCACATGAGGCGCCTGCAGGCCTGTTCTAAAAATAGCACTACTCATTCTTGAACAACTCTTTCCCACCTTTTTTAAGTCATTGTTGATAATTATTGTGAGAAATTATTAACATGACTTAATTAATTAACATGTCTTCACATAGATGAGTATCATTAATCATTAATGGTAATATATAACTAAAGGCAAACTGAGCAAATTTGTTATTTCAGAAGGGTGTATGGAACTGGTCGCCCTTCGTATGACTCAGTACCCATGAAGTAGCTCTCAGGTTCAAAATGGTTGGTGACCCCTGCTGTAGAGGCTTTCCATGCCAAGCTCCAACAAGGTAGCTGAACTAGCTCTCATCTGAAACCAGGACAAGGGTAGATATTGTTTAAACACGTTTATTGCAGACTTGGAAAATGAGCAGGTGTTCTGTTCTGGCATGTCAGAGCTCTCCTTGAGTGTGTGTGGTGGTGGCTGGTTATGGTTATTCTGTGTGCATTGATCGCCCAATGCACCACACGTGTGCAGCCTCACCCAGAGTCCAATCTGTCTGACTCTGGCAAGGTGATGCTGCTAAAACCAGCCATCATCCACAGGTACAATTTGTGTGGTCAAATGTAGCAAACTGTATAAATGTATACATTTGAAGCCAGATAATAGTAGTGAATTCAATGTGGTACAACATAGTAACTCAAATAAATAGGTTTATTACTATCTTTGTGGGCGAGATAAAAACATTGTTCATATCAAATGTATTCAATGTTTTTGAATCAACACTACTTAGTAATAGTCATAGTATGAAAATACAGTTTAATAAAAATAAAATCTTTACTCTTTACATAAACAGCACCTAGGTTTATAAACAGTGTGTATACAGTGGCTCATACGTAATCCCATTAGATGCCATGTTATGCAGTCATATTAAATAAATATTTAAATACAAATATATTTGGCTTAGAAAAAATCATAGTTTAAACTTCGTTCTCTTGTCTTTCTCTAAGAAAACAGTTAATAAATACATCTATAAATAAATACAAATATGTATACAAGTCGTTGCATGTTCCAAACAGGCACGAATAGAACAGGCACTAAACCAGAGTTTATAAATAAATACAATAAACATACGTTTAACATCGGCAATGGCTACTTTAGGCTGTGACGAAAAAGGGTAAATATAAATCAAATAATAAATAAATATCAAACAATACAAAAACGTTAAATAAATAAATAATAATAATGAAAAAAAAAAAAAAAAAAAAAAAATATATATATATATATATATATAATATAATATATATATATATATATATAATATATATATATATAATATATATATATATATATATAAGACAGATTATAGGTTTTGTAACTCTTCCCCACAAACGCTTTTGAGCTCTTGCTCCACATTGTTTAACAGGACCTTTAAGTTTGATAAAACCCCCCAGCCATAATGTTTCTTGGCATAGCCGCCCTCGATGCTGAGGTTCAGGGGCGCCGGCATGGTGGGAGAATTAAAGTTGGGTTCAACTGCATTCAGAAGCTCCCCTATCTTCTGGTAATGGTATGACAATCTTCTTATTGCCGTTTTGAAGGCTTTCTGTATGCCGGGGTCTGGGTTGGCCCAGAACTCCATGTTGTCTTCCTCTACGACCCTGAGGTGCTGGTAGAACCGCATTTCCTGCACAGCGATGCTGTACAGTCTCTCAGCGGGGCTGCTACCACTCACTTTGGCATCAGGAACGTCTTCTGGGACGGAATCAGCCTGAAACTGATGGAAGAGCACCTGTGAGGTCAAACACATGCTTTTAGTGAAACCATGGTGATGGAGGTTGAGATCTATACAAGAACTAGCTAACTATTTTAATAAGTCTTGACAGCATCATGGTATAGGATTATATTTATATTATTTTTAGCATTTCTATAGCCCTCTTGAAAGAGGGGTTGTAAGAGATCCCCTTTCCCCTGTGTGTGTGTGTGTGTGTGTGTGTGTGTGTGTGTGTGTGTGTGTGTGTGTGTGTGTGTGTGTGTGTGTGTGTGTGTGTGTGTGTGTGTGTGTGTGTGTGTGTGTGTGTGTGTCTCTTTGTCTGTGTGTGTGTGTGTCTGTGTGTGGGTGGTTTCTTCTACTTACATAGGTGTCCAGCAGCTGACTGGCTTCGTGCTGGAGGGTCTCTGTCAGAAGTAAAGCGCTGCCACACACACTCTGGTTAAGAATGGGCATCGGGAGAACAAGCCCCCACTGGAACGCCAGGAGAAGCAGTACCACTGCACAGGAGGGGAGCAGAGGCCAGAGATAAGCACCTCTGATATACACACGTCTTACGCTCATGCACACAAGCAGGCCCTCACACACACACACACACACACACACACACACACACACACACACACACACACACACACACACACACACACACACACACACACACACACACACACACACACACACACACACACACGCGCACCACTCAACACACACACACACACACACACCACACACACACACACACACACACACACACACACACACACACACACACACACACACACACACACACACACACACACACACACACACACACACACAGAATTGCTTATCTTTTTGTTAAAAACAAAAGGATTCCCAATTCTAGTGTGCTCTGTGTTGCCCTGTGTGTAACCCCGTAAGGGGTCCCAACCCATAGTTCCAGAC
>OLKM01000775.1:174501-224829 GCA_900291075.1 Melanogrammus aeglefinus
GATTTCCTTTATTTCCTGAAAAGCACAAAAAAAAGTCATTCATTGGGTATGTTTTTGGAGCAGGAAACAAGTATCCCAGTTTGCACCTCACCCACCTTTAAACTTGTGTTCCAAAAATTTGGATCTCCAAAGCATCCTTTTTCATCTTTTGCCTAATGTGGTCCATTTCCAGGTCTGCTTTGTTATCTATTTTTCCAGATAAGATTTTATAGAGCTCTTTGACTGGAAGCGATAGGAATGCAAAAGATGACATTGGATTTCAACAGTGCCCAAGTAGAGCGTTTCATTATAATTCCAGCGAGAATCTTACAGAGGTAAGATGTGATTTAGAAGGGGCTGGCCTCTCATCGAATTCGATTTCATATTAAACTTTCCTCTCATTTTATTTTACTATTTTATTTTACTCACGCATTGACTTGTTCAGCTATTTCCTGCCAAGCTCTCTCGCGCTCTCGCTGCCGCGGCGGCATTGCTTTTTTTGGTTAAAATTGGTAACTGCTCGGCAATATGCGTGCCATTAGAATTTCTATTTCCGTGGGGGAAAGTAAGCGGATCTATGGTTTTGGTCCATGTTTGATCATGTTATCAGAGATCCATTGATGATGGCTCTTTAAAGTCAACAGGCACGCCCCCAACCCAGCGTGAACACAATCAGAGTTGATTGAACCAACGCTGATCACCTCTTCTGAAACCGAAAACCCAGAGTTGCTTTTGAACCCTGAACTCTGAGTCAACCAACTCAGAGCGCAGGATTAAACTCAGAGTATGTTAAACCAGCTACCTGAAACAGGCCCCAGGTAGGCTGCTACTACTTACCAATGCATGATCAAAGCTGAAGGTGCTAATGTAGTAGGCAGAGATATCGCTGTCTGCCAGTGGCTGAGAGATCTGGGCCACAATACCACACTCGTCTGGAGCCCGCCAATCAACCAATGAGAGAGGAAGAACCAATCCAATTAGAGCACTACTACATTACTTGTTAAGCAACAGCACATCAACAATTACAATCAATAATAATAATATAATAATAACCACGACCGTCATCATTATATAAATTATAATATGTATAATAATACTAATTCAAGTTAATTACTATTATTATGATATAAATATTTAAAAAATTATAAAATAATTATACTACTAATGTTTACAATAACAGTAATGATAATAATATTTCGTGTTTGCTTGTTGTTTGGTTTGGCCCTTGAGGACAGTAAAAGTAAAAAAAGGAGCAATGTGGGGGTCTGAGCAGGGTCTGAAAGGGTCTGAGCGGGGTCGAACGGGGTCTGAGCGGGGTCTGAACGGGGTCTACAAGAGTCTGAACCGGGTCTGAGCGGGATCTTACCGAAGCCCAGAGGTTGACCTCCGATACGAACCATCCTCCAGAGTTCTCCCGAGGAGCTGGTGAAGAGCAGGTCAGCAGGGAACCTGAAACCCACATTTTGGTCTAATTTCAAAACATATTTGTTGTAGTATCAAGCCAATATGTAGGGAGAGTAGTGATGTTTCCATCTAAAAAGGTGAAGCAAATCTTTAGAAAGTTTCCAAAAAAGAAATTTGAATTAGGTGCATTTCCATCAAGTGGTTGGAGCGGAAAAACTACACACATTCCAGGGCTTGTCATATCCTTTTGATAACATCCTCTCTTAGGTCTCTGATATATAGTGGAGTTGCTTTGTTTTCCATCTAGCTGTAATGTTTTTTTCTTCGGTGAGAGCAAGGAAAAGTTGTACCTCTTCAGCGGCCCACGCATATCTATTATTCACATTGGCCATCTGTTCCATGGACGTATTTAAGTATTACGTATTCTCGTATTTTTATTTAATGGATACATTGTACTTATTGTAGCGACCCTGGGACATTTAAATAGTTTGTGTGTTATGTGTTGCATTGTATTTCGTTGTCCGTTATGCCAGTTGTTCTATGTGCATGTATTGCAATGTTCTTCTTGTCAATCGGTGTGTGGGCGAATCATTAGGTCAGCTGGGGGAGGGCCTTGGAAAGACAGGAGGGTGGGACCTGGCACCTGGGGGGGATTGCCGCGTGGGGGATTGCCGGGGTAACAGGTATTAGTTTTGTGTGGGACTTTTGCAGTCGAGTACGCGTTTTCAGTGACCTAGTTTTGTCACGTTAAAAGTCCCTTCGAATACTTATGACTGGACATCGTTATGTCACCGGCGAGGTCAATACAATATGTACAATTCGAAATTCGTCTCAGCCTTTATACCACAGATACTCCAGGGTCTATAGCATATAACCGCATTGTCTGATTACAGTTTAACCCATTTTTCACAGATTACCAGCTCTCGTTTTGAAGACTAATCACCGCGCCATTCGTTTCAATGGAAATCGCGACGGTCTATATTTTCAACATAAAGTGTACATATTTATAATTTGAAATTCGCCCCAGCCTTTTATACCACAGATACTATAGGGTCTATAGCATAGAACCGCGTTTTCTGATTACAGTTAAATGCATTTTCCACAATGTACCAGCTCTCGTTTTGAAGGCTGAACAGACAATTTGACTGGAATTACTTAGTAGGTGTCCATATATCAGGGATCAATGGACATGGTATAATTAAAGGACATGCAAACATAGACATCCCCTATCCATCCATCCATCCATCCATCTATCTATATATATGATATAGGATGTCTATGTATACAAACGCTGAAAAATATATATAAATTGACGCTACAAGTTGATGTCGGCAGGGTTGCAATGGCCGGTTGTTATGCGGAAATCGGAAGGACGTTGTCAGTCCTGTGTGTTCAATGTTCGCTACGTCAGAGCCGTTTCGAAAAGTGTGTTTCCATCTCCCATTTATGCAAATTTCCGTGTTCGTCACCGTTTACTGATTCGATACTTCAAAATTTGCATAAAATCAGGGGGATGGAAATGCAGCTAGTGTCTGTAGAGAATACCACTGATCACTCTAGTCCTGTCCGTTGTCGCCAAAATGTAGATACTGCGTGAGTGAGAGTGCGAGCGTGAATGAGCAAGCAAGTGAGTGAGATAGAGAAAGAGGGAGAATTTTCTTTTGAAATGTTTCAGACTATAAATTGTGTCTTATTTTGCATCTTACTTTAAACTTTGTGCTTTGGCAATTTAAGTGTACGCTAACCATGCAAATAATGCACTTTGAATCTGAATCAGGGTCACAGTGAGGGTGGACCGCTGAGAAGGGTTAGGGGAGAGAGAGAATGGACTCACTGCCTCTGAGCCTCGGTGTCCATCACCAGTGAGATGTAGCCGTCAATGAGCGAGAAGGAGAAGAATTTGATGCAGTCCAGTTCCGCACCAGCTGTAGATGGGGTGCCTTCCTTAGGACTACACCAGTAGAGCAAGGGGGAGAAGAGCGGCCATTATTCTGCAGTCCTCACATACTTAGTCAACTGATGCTCGTATGGTCCCGTAACCGTTCAGAAATAATCTGTAACTCTGACACTGATTATGTGATCCAAAAATGTATTAAAGGTTATAAAAGGAATAACACTAAGAAACCACAGAATTTGTGCGTAATAAATCAAGTTATGTCCAAAATATGTTCTTAGGGCTTTATCCCATCACAAAAGGCTTCAAAGTTTTCCTTTTGATGATAACCCCTAATCCTAAACCCAGAAAATTGGGAAAAAAACCTTTAAAAATGTATTGTTTATTATGCTTTATTTGGGTTAACAAAGTATGTGTAGTGTAGGCAGCTACTCAAGCCAATGAAGACTTTTTTTTTTTTAAAGAAAGCTATATATTTTTAAGCAAAAAAAATTCCCACCCCACAAAGGCCGGAATATTCATTCTGCAGTTAGTCAAGAACTACGGTAACTTGGAATCCTTTTTACATGTGCTGCCACTCAGTGGTGTAGGCTGGTATTACCATCTAAACTAGAAGCAGTAGACTGACCTGTTGGAGTAGAACAGGACATCGATGAGGGTGGTGGCGATCGAGGGAAGCGTGTCAGGGTCCAGGGACATGACACAGAAGTGGTTCTGGGGAATGAGAACTGGGTGGACTGTAGGCTGGATGGCTGAGAGACATTAAGAAGAAAGTAAACAAGAGTAAACCTGGCCCACTCTTAAACATGCAAGTTATTTTGAGGCTATCTATGTGGCAGAACATTTCTGGAACTTTTGTTACCAGTTGATATTTCTTAAGGGAAAGTTGAAAATCATCACAAAAGCACAGTGTGTTCGTCTATAGGACTAAATCCGTACCTTCTTTGCCGTTTTTGTGCAGGCCGTTGTGGACGTCCTGCACGGGGACCGATTCTCCCTCCACCTCTCTGAAGATACTGAACTCCTCCCCCAGTGTAGACACCACCACCGCTAGGTCCTGCTCCTTCACCTGGGGAAACCAGCAGAGAGCTGAGAACAACACAGAACACCCGAATGTACTGGGCAGGGAAGGCCGGAGAACACATCCCCCTCAGATACTTACAGGAAGTATGTGAGGGGAATGGGTCTTTACAGCTTGTGGAGTATTCTTTACACTTTTGTATCTTTACAGGTTGTTTTAAGTTTATTGGAGAGGTTATAACCCCTAGATATTTTACAGTCTTCAAGTATGTAAAAATAAGAGGCAATGTGTCCAAAGAGACAATCATTGGCTACTTGTCAGCTAACTTGCCATTCGTTTCCATCTACTCAACACATTTGCTAGTGAAAAATAAATGAACTTTTAGGTCATAAAAGTTAGGGGATTGCCCTTATAGCTTAAAATGGTAAGCAGGAGAAGCACAGCTGTGAGGACATAGAAAAGTCCATTGTGAAGTTATGGAGATTCTGATAATATATCATAATACGATACACAGGTATTATTATTATTATTTTACGTATAAAGTACCATGCATATACCGTAGGCCTTACATGTTCTTCTTCTTGCAAATTATGATGTATCTATTACTTTGGCTCACTGTGACACACACACACACACACACACACATCTAACATTACTGTTATCTTCTGATACGTGCAGAACACATGACTATCAACTACTTTCACACACACACACACACACACACACACACACACACACACACACTCACTAATATGAAGTCTGTCTGATACGTGGAGAGCATGAAGACAGACACATGCTGCTCAGCCAATGGGGCGATGACTGACTTGGCGATCTTGGTCACTCCAACTGCCTGAGAGCTGCTGGAGACGTTGCCGCTGGAGACCACGTTGAGTGGCAGCCAGACAGAGCCCTCAACCTGCAAGTGCTCTGAAGGCTTGAGCTCTGGGGGTTGAAGGTCAAAGGGCAGAGGTTTAAGTGTATAATATGTGAACATCCTGGAAACGACACTTGTGATTGAAACAGTTATATCCGAAATGAAATAAAATATATATATATATTAGCACAACATCACATAAGAATGGGGTTTGCATTGAATGAAAATATCCTCAGGGTTTTCTATTCTCACCCAGCCGTCTCTTCCTGCTATATCACCAACATGACCCTGCTATTTATAGCGTAACTTCATAGGTCAATGCTTTGAAAACACACTGGTTAAATGTGTCAACTCATCCTGCGGATATATGGATCCATAAGGGTCCAAAAGTTAAGGGTACTGAACATGCGGGACACAACATTTTGCACTTGTTATTCGTTTTTCAAGCTGCCTTGAGAGAAACAACCCACTTATTTTGCATCACATTATGTTCTGATTCAGTCCCAAGGTTCTCCTGTATTGCTCTTCTGGAGAACCCTTTGACTGCATGAGAACCAGGTGACTCATTTAAAACACAATATCATACAAATGAGAACCATGGGACTCAATCAAAACACATTACAACCAAAATGAGAACCATGGGACTCAATCAAAACCCAATTTAATCAAAACAAAGTGAGGCAAACAAAAACTGCTGATTGCAGCATTAAGCCCTTTAATAACCTTTATATTCAAACAATCTTCTTGTCTTTTCCAATCAACATCATCCTATTTGTACATCTTTTTCAGGCAGAAAGTACTATTTCATTCAAGTGCTCACATTCAAAGTGTATTTATTTAATTCCTGTTCTTCTTCCTATTCCTATCATCCTATTGGTTGGAGCCACCTTGTGCAACACCCTGGCTCCCCTGAACATACACTAGAGTGGAGAACGAAGAGAGACCAACTCTGGAGGCATCACTTTAAAGCTTGAGAGTGAGAGTGAGCTAGAGATAGACAGATCAATTACATACTAAGTATGAACCTAAATATATTACTTTGGAGAAAAGCATTTTACAGTGCATGCTTGATATAGATACATTGTCGTTTAAATAGTGCGACCTCTTAACAGCCATGTTGCCAGATAATATGCACAGACAAATAATCAACTCCAGCCACAACAAAAGCAGAAGGAGATAAAGCATAATGCTCCCATACAGACTGTAGAGCATTCCTGCAGATTCATGCAGAAATTGCATGATTACTTTAAGGCTTGGTACTAGGCCCATTGCTTTGGTGTATATACATCAATGATTTACCGTTTGCAATCATGCCAAAATTGTGATGTATGCAGATGCTATGTGATGTATGCTATACACCAATGGGAAAAATGCAGTAGAAAGCCATTTAAATGGAAAGGGAAAATGGAAAATGTGGCTGAATGGCAAAATGGCTTCCGTCTTGCTCTAAATGTTGGAAAGACTAACTATATACTTTACTAATATAAATAAATATACACTCCACTTCACTTTTTATTAATGTTTTATTTTACTGCTGTATGTATAGCCCTTATTTTTTTATTCTTTTATGTCTTTATTTTTTGTATCCAGATTTTCGTTGTTAACCAAGGATAAATTGAGGCTTAATTGTGTTAATTAGGCCTTATATACACTTTGATAGGTCAGTGCAAACGTCCAGATCATCAATCTTAAACCAGTGATTTTGCACCTTGTTCACGTCAACTACAATGCTGGTGTGATGGTCGTAGAGCAGGAAAACCAGTTTCTCTCTCTAATCCAGGTTCAAGAACTTGTAGTTCATCATGCCTCCATGATCTCTCTTCTACCATTTACCTCCCATGTACATGGATTAAGGAAAACGTACGGTTCAGAAACCATGCTTTTCAGGGCAGAATTGTCGGCACTACAGCCGTTTGAACATACATTCTGGTTTCTGAACGCTCTCCCAACAAAAGGCAGAAGAAAGCAAGAAGAAAGGAAGGAAGGAAGTTAAAAGCCTTGCGGCTGACTTGTAATGTTTTGATACCTTTCACAAAAGCCAGCAGAGAGAGTGAGAAAGACAGAGAGAATAAGCGTATGTGCGTGGTAGCGTGGGTTACCTTTAAATCCCTCCTCATCCAGGACCACCGTGTAGTTCTCCGGGGTCTCGGTCAAACTGAAGAACTTGCATCTGAGTTTGTGGGGGGGGGGGGGGGGGGGGGAGGGGAGAGATCAACATTATGAAATCCGGATAGTCATGAAACACAAGCTAATCCCTATGGCGCCGGTGACGTTAGATCGTATAGTGTAGTATAGTGTGTGTTGGGTCTCCTGGAGCAACGTTTTAGTTCAGCCGTCAGCGTTTGGTCGACTCTGGGTTGTGACCTAAGCTTGTTAATGGCCAGTTTCAGGTTTCCTCCACTAGAGCTGGGATTAAAGAGCTGTGCGAGTCTCCGTCTTTATCTTTTGACACAGCATCGAAGGTCATGCAAAGGGCATGTTGTACCTTTGTGTGCGCGTGTAACTACCTTGAAACTCATGAATTTAGTTCTGCGTTTGAGTAAATATTTTGATAACGGTGTAGATTTGTAATACTACATGGCACACTTAATACTCTTGTCTACACACCGTAACCCATTGGAACAAAGTGTTTTAAGCTGGGGTTAGATGAGAGTTGCATTACATCAGGCGTACATCCAGAGTTCTGTCAGTTCTGGACACTGGCCAGCTCTTTTCAATGAGCCCTTTGTGAGGGACACCCATGGCGGGTGGTCAGAACCAGACAGAACAGGCCCTGGAGAACGGCTGGGGCCTGGGGAATAACAGCATCCCCACACTGCAGAAACGCTTGGTCAGTGTCACAAGAATTAACTGACAGAACTATACAAATAGAGAAAAAAAAAATTAAACATTGCATTGATAAAAACATTAAACAACATATCTGTCGAGCTGAATTTCTCAAGTTCTCACGCCCAAACACAGACAATAAGAAGGAAATTACCGGTACATCACTGTAAACATTGTCACGTTTAGGCGAGTTCAGATAGTTTATCTGAAGAGTAAATGAAATGGGGCTGAGACCGCAACCTCTTAACCTCTCAGTGCTTTAAAGACTGCAAGCCAGGGCAAATTGAAGCGCAGTGGTTTCACTGGGTTTAGAGTTTGTGTTTTTAGTGATTCACTCAACAGAGCATGATTATGTGGTATACTCGCTATTGCATGAAATAACATTGATATGGTTGTTGCACATTAATGACATATTAAAATAGGCACACCCTTTTTACAAAGCTACTTTAACAACCAACCAGTTGGTATTGCTATACAGTGCTTTAGCAAATGTGGTGGATGCATGGGAATTTATAACTGATCATCTGTCATGTCTTGCGGGATAACTACATCCCAAAACATGGAAGGAGCCATTTACCATTTATTGTAGATGTTGGTCATTTCTCTGATCTTCAAACTAACGGCCAATTACATAAAGTCATTATAAAGTGATACACTCCAGTGGGGCCGAATTGGTTTCTGTATTTAGCAACCCTTTATCCAACGCTTATCACTCCTCTGGAACTATTACAGCAGAGTTCTGTCCAACCCCTGAGTCAGCAGAAACTAATCTCCACACAAAATACAATGAAAACACACACAATCTAACTCCGCCGTGTGCTAGCACAGCAGCTGGCCCTCACACTTCCTGATGGCCCTTCACTAGGAAACCTTCCTGGGCAGCTCCCAAACATGTGAGACATCACATACACATCTAAAGTCCCAATAAAAATACCACACGTGGTGATTTTTACTGTCATGAGGAGGATGATGATGATGATGCATGGCACAGCTAGACGGCGACAAGTACAGATCCGACAAAACACATTTTCATACAACCCCACACCCATGCAGAGATCATATGTTGAAAAACTCGAAACACTTGATTTGACTAGAACTCAGCACAGACACAGCTGGACCTCTTCCAGGTCCAACAGGAGTCTGAGGAACAGCAGCAGGTGGTACAGGAACTGATGTGGGAGATTATGAAGACCACACGGCTACAAAATCAGCTACAAAAAGATTTCTGCAACTGTTGCTGCAGCTGAGGAAATGCGATAAGTATGGAAGGCTATGTTGTTCAAAGTGTGGATCGCAGACGCACGTACAATGTGTTTGTGGCCTCGGATCGGATGGGGGGGGGTTCACCTTTCTATAGGATTAATCTATAGGAGGCTGTCTTTCTGCACGGCCTCACACAGTGCTCCTCCCTGTGGGGAACAATGGGGGGACATTCAGCCTGCAACACACTGCTTGTTATTACAGGGGCCGGGCCCCGTCGCCACAACACAACCTCCACCAACAAGTTGTCCTGTTTTCTGTGTGCACGATTGCATCTTAGGCCACACACACACACACACACACACACACACACACACACACACACACACACACACACACACACACACACACACACACACACACACACACACACACACACAGTGGTGTAGTCTACGTGATACGCAGGTATACGCCGTATAACCACTAGGAAAACTCCAGCATTTGCGTATGCCCACTTAAAAATGCGCAATGATACGTATCAATTTCGATAGAGACAGAATTTCTCTTTATTTCATGAATGAAAGTATGACACTTCTTCAATTTTCCTTGTCGGAAGTCGGAGAGTCCCGAGTTCCGAGCATGGACATATAAAAAGTCTGAGTACAATGGAACGCAGCATTATAGCGCGAGAGGCTTCCGTCCATGGTCCGTGCCGTGCCCCGTCACCTAGACCTGACGTCACGTCACCCTAGCAACAGCGAAATCAATCTTTGTGGGCTCCTCGGTGATTCCAACTTTGTGTCCAACTTCCTAACGTCAATAATGAATATCAAACGAAAACAACAAACCACTTTGAACGATTTTTTTAATGCAAAAAAGCCTGCTGCTGCCTTGGATGCAACTCCGTTAGTCAGGTTAGAAGATGGAGAAGAGTTGGAAGAGGGAACTACAGCGGAGCCTGAAGCCAGCAGTGTACCGGGTAAGTGAAAGTCGTATATCGTATACAAGTTAACTTTAGCAGATATTAGCCTAATAGTTACTAGCTTATAAGAGCTTTCCCAAACTGAATAAATACCACACCCATAGCCTATATTCATTAAACAGCCTTGCTAGCTTAATCTTGGTGTAGTAAAGATAAACAATTAGCCAGGCTGATTTGTCAACGAACATTTTCCCCACCTTAAAGGATTGCGTTGGCCAACGTACTTATTATTGCACATTTTAGTGAGTGAGTCAGTGTGTGTGTGTATGCTAAATATGTCATTGTTCCTTCTAGATAATATCTCCTGGCCAGCCCTGTGGACTGAGAGTCAGGCTAGGGAGTTTAAAGGCAGGCATTCTTGGTTAGAATGGAAGGACAGAAAGTTGGGTAAATATCAGCCAACTTGTAAAGCTGGTATAAGAGCACCCCTCAGATGCCTGGCCCTGAATACAAGAACATTTGGAGAGTTTTGTAAACTAGCAGGCCACTACATTAAAGGTGAAGAACAATTGTTGACAAAAAGTGTTTGTATTTCACCAAATATCCTTCATGTTCCTGTGTGTTTATTACTTTGATACAATGAAGGGGTTGTGTTTGTTTTATTTTTGTCATGTGCCCTCTGCTGTTCGTTTTTGAGGATGTACTGTTTTTTTCTTTTTCTCACTGAACAGATGTTATTTCTATAGCTGATATGTTTAATTTATTTTAATTAATATATTTAATAATGACTCTGTGTAATAAATGTCCTGTGCAAAAGATTCAAGTATCCCTTCGTCTCCTTCGCACATTAGTACTCAGGCCAGGCCGGTTACATATACAGTAGTATAGTGTTTATATAGAAAACAGTTTTTTTTTATTGATGTTTTATAGTTTATTTGATGCTAGTGCCTAATGCTGATTTTAATTTGACTATTCATTGTCCTAGAAGCTTATGACAATATTAAGTGTTGAATAATCTGAATTACTTATGGTGGTTGTAGGCTACTGTATGCAACAGTGAGTGTGGCGGCGTTTTTAGGATGGGTATCGAAGAGGCTAATAGGAAATCATCACAGTATGCCCACTACAAAAACCTAGACTACACCACTGCACACACACACACACACACACACACACCGTATGATGTGGATTCAGCTACCCTCCAACCCTTTGCTTCCCCCTTCTTGATATTCTAGTCAGTGCCTTCTCTCCCCACCATTTAGTGTCTTTTCTGGGTGAGCAGCCAGAGTATGTAGTGACTATAGGGGCCTGGATAGGGCTATCAGCTAGGCCAAAGTGGTTCCCTACTTTCTGGGGTGTGACCCACTCCTGTTGGTGGTTCTTGGCTGTTGAAGAGCTACCTTTTTTTTCTTGGCAAACATGTAGAATCTGTGTGGGCCACAGTAGAGTGTTGTTGTACGTTGCAGTGTGCAGGCACATCAACTTAAAGTTTAAATAGGGCATGAGTAGGAAAAAAAGTCTACATTGCTAGATTATTATATACACACATTTTTCTGGAGTATTATGACGCTCCGAGTATCGCATGGATCATAAAAAGCCCAGCAATGACATTATTTGTCAAATATGTAATGAAATGGAGTAGAAACATGTATTACACGGAATACAGCAAATAGTAGATAGAGCCAATCAGATGTTAAAAAAGTGACAATCGTATTGGTATAAATCCTAAACAATTACAGGCCACACCTGGTTTTTGCTCGGGGCACATCAGTGTGAACCAGCAGACTGGTTGGCAACCAAAGAGATGATCACATGGTTGTGTGGTTGCCACTGGGCTCTACAGCTGTCTGGACTTGCAGAGAGCGGCAAAATTCTTGTCTTCATTGTTTTTCCACTGACCAAAACATGATATTCTAAACCATCATCCCATCGTCAAATGAACAGCAAAAGTTAGCCCCATTGAATAGCTAGAGAGGATGTCACGCGTACATATCCAAACTAATCCACAGAGAAACCGCCAGCTCTGCAGAAGCGAGGCCTGGTTTTGTGTGGTGGCTGATGAGCACTCGTTCTTTGGGCCTGCTGTGGTTTGATATTGTAGACTGGGGAGAACAATGAATGATATCTACTACACGCCTGCTTGACATACATCAGTATCATCATGATACTACCTTACAACGTGCATGATTGTCAACACATCTTACTTTTACATTGCTTTCAGAAGGAAACCGGGTGCTGTGCACTTTTATGAAAGGGGTTGAATCGAATCACCAATGATGATGTGTGGTGTCCTATATAAATGTATCATGTTGGCCCATTCAGTGAAGTGGGAAGTGGACCATGTACTTACAAAACGGTCGAAAAGAAAGGCTTACATACTGCTACACATCAGTCCATACAGAAATGGAGTAGAACAAGAAAGATGGTCTCACAACACTATGATTTGCATACATTATATTTGTAAAAGACAGCATTTCAGGCTCTGCTGCCCTTGCTTATGGTTGTGATGGATCAGGCACCCAAAGACAATCTACCTTTCATCAACATAGGTCATGACTGCTTAACCTCTCTCCATCAAACATCCCCCTGGCATATGTAGGACAACCAGAATGATGTGATAACACTTGCATAACGATCCAGAGGATATCCGAGGATTAACAGATAAAACACATACATTGCAGCAACCCCTGTCTAGGTTGGCCAGAGACAGAGCCCTGGATAACAAATGGGACGGGATTATCAATGACAACTGCATAGCGAATATGGATTTTTTTTCAATTTAAAATGTAAGGGGGTTGGGATACGAATGATATCCGATACAGGGATTGACTAAAGGAGCTCGAGTCTTGGCTGTTGTGTTTATTATGCCTGGCAATTGAACTGTATCGGATCTGAATAGACGATTGGGGCTTAAATGAACGCATCAATAAATCCAAAGCAACACAGTTTACACAGTGGCTGACGCAATGGAATGTATCTATAAGACTACTGGACGTATACATGCATGTGCATTTGCAATAAACACGAATGAATTATAATGGCAGACATCCTTTGAATGAACTGTATTAGCATGTCAGTGCAAAACTACAGTAAGAGATCACAAGGCTCTGCAACGACTGTTCGGGTAAACCAATTCAACTCACCGTGTTCTGTTGCGGAGAAATATTAATTTGATCAGAGGGTGCGTGAAATGGACCAGGCCGTCCTTGGATATGCTGGTAACCCGCAGTCTGTGGTCCAGAATGTGCAGGTCCATGTTGTCGGCTCAGGGCAGGAGAGGGATCCCCACACTGGCAGCATGCGGTGCTTTGCAGGGAGAACTGCTGGTGCTCGAATAAAACCGGTCAGTGATACAAGAACGACAGAAAACCCACACTATTGTTCCGACTGTGAGTGTTTTGCATCAGGGTCGGATAAACAGAACAACATCCGACGCAATCCGACTCCAATCGCACTCAACTACTGGCTATTCAAAGTAGATACAACCCCAGTAAACAACACACGCCTTCTTAAAGCTACAGGTCGCGTACGCAACGGGGCCGAACTAGGCTGAGAGACGATCCTGAATTGTAGCGGTACCCCGGTCTACTTTAATGTAGGCTAATTTCAGGTCTCTTATTTCCTGTGACCCCTGTATGCCAATTGAATGTCCCCGGCACAAGAAAAATAAAGCTCGAATAACAACGAAAAGGATAATAAATATGGTGCTTTAAGATGAATCGACACAGCAATATGCTACACAATATTTCAGAGGTAGTCCCTCCCACTTTCTCGCCGCTAAACCCATGCACAGTTATAAAAAGCTTTGAACCCATTTAACTGAAAGTCCCTGCCGCTTTCTCACCAATAAGGCTTATTTTGGGCATCCCGTTCCAGGCGTCCCGTCGTGAGACGAGAACGCCTTGAAAGGAGGCAAGCGTTGAAATGTCTAGAACTCACTAGTCCCCCTGATTAAATATTATACAATTTGAGAGGTCTTGAATTGGAGGATAGTTTCAAAGTGCTCAGCAAATATTCAGGCACGACCATGGAAGACCTTCTTAATTTGTAAATAGTTTAGGAAAGCCAAGTCCATCCTGGTTGATCGTAGTCCAACGAGTCCATGTACCGGTACTTATTTTTTATTGTTTGTGTAATGGGTAGGCTACGTCACGTGCCCCTTGAGGACAATAAAGTTATCCGTAATCCTAGAAGTGGCAATATATTGGAATACGATATGTGCTCATAAATAAGGAAATTAACGAAGACAGCCTTGAAGTAATTTGAACAATTCGTTTTTTTTTTATTAAAATAAAAGTGGTGCTAGCTGCCAGTCAATATTGCAAAAACACATGTGATGTGACCACTACAAGAATGATCAACCTACAATTTATATGTGAACCATTTGTTGAACAGGGCCCTTATTATAAAACTATTTAATAATAACAATTATAATCATTATACTTGATAACTTATTAACATGGTACCTTTATTTTCCATTTTATCAAATTTGATTGAGGAATAGTAGGGTACAAGATTAGAGCTTCCACCTCATTCCGTATTCTCATTGCTGTACTTTACTAACTGTACCAACGAAAGCCACTTTGTTTCAGTCAGCCCCTCACTGTAGAGGCGAACTCTGAGTGGGTATCATTATTCTGGACTCCATGCTTCTGATCAGGGGCACTAAGGAACAACATGGAACAGAATATTCAGCATGGAACAGATTATATGAATGTTATAGGTAGTAATTGTGTTTTGTTCATTGATAAGTAATTAATCATTGAATGATTTGCTATTAAGACGAGACATTGTTGTGTTTGAAACTGCCAGAGTTTCTCATGTGAGATGTCACCAAACAGAGTCCCACGCAAGTGTGTGGTTTGTGGGGCCATGCTGCAGAGCACCTTATAGGGATGGGCTGGTGTGCAGGATGGGAACAACAGTTCCCTTATTCAAATTGTAGGGTTTGGCCATATCGTGATTGATTATGACTATGATTATTATTATTAAAGTATTAATCAATCAATCTATCTATCTTAACTGTAGTTTGTGTCTTCAGACTGTGCGTGTCTTCAGTCTGTGTCTGTGTGTGTGTGTCGTACCAGTATAATACACAGTGGAATCCCAGCCTTCCTTCAGCCACGCAGAGTTCCTTGTCTCCTCGCGGGACTGCAGGTCTTTGTATGCTGTAAAGATCCAAAGACATCACGAAAACAAACGTTATCAGCTAAAAAAATGAAAGAAATGACTGTCAGGCTTTTTGCTGTGACAAACACATCTCCCTCCCGATCAATAAACTTTTATCTTATTTTGACACATCATTTTCTTAAAAAAAATACAAGAATAAAAAGCCAATAGTAAAGTTGGCCATTATTAAACTACATTATTTATTGCATCGTTCTCATGATACATCATCAATTTACTGTGTGTCAGGCTTCTCTCCACTTACCCCACAAATGATGAACCACGTAGAGGTCTCCAATCTGGGAGAAGAATCCTCCCACCGCCTCGTTATTCTCCTGCCTGTATTTAATGGCCCTTGCCCTTTAGGTGCACACCGTCCAGAGCATCATTTATTGTGCCTTATTCTCCTGGCGGTCATCTTGTTTGTTAAACAGTTGGACCTGAATGCGGATTCCCGCATTCAGGTCCATCACCCTGGCAGTTGGCCGCCAGGTGAATCAGGCCCAACCTTTAGATAGTTAATCACCACCGGGGGTGTCACCAAACCAAAATTGAATGTAAAATAAAAATGTAATGCATTTGTTGAGTTTGTTATTACGTTGATTGTGGCTAGTCAACAAAGTTAAGACCACAACCAGAAGTTACTGCATTTGGTATGTCTGTTGGCCTCACAAATATACACACTGACGGTAAATGATATTAGTTTAACGTAAGCTCAAAGGGAAAGAAAATCATCCTTGTTGTCGACAAAGAGGTACTGAAGTTGTTTGGATGGAGCCCTAGGGGCGCATGGGACAATTAAAGATTTTTAGACTGACGTTTGAGGTTAAGTTACGTACCAGTGGTTGCCCCATTCAATCATGGTGCCGGGCTGCGGGGGAAGCAGACAGATGAAGACAGATGAGCCCAGGGAGAGGCCTCTCCTCATAGTGAGGCACAGATAAAGCCATGTAAAGGCAGACGTTTATGAGAAAACATGCCTGATAGTAGACCAATGTGTTTTGATAAAGGCCCAAAGTGTGTGGATGAACTGTGCCTTTGACATCGTAAAAACAGTTAGCCCCCCCGATCACTTCAACACCCAGGAACTAAAACGGTTTCCCTTGCATCATGTTTCTGATCCCTCTCTCCAGAAGGACACGGACACACACACACACACACACACACACACACACACACACACACACACACACACACACACACACACACACACACACACACACACACACACACACACACACACACACACACACACACACACACACACACACACACACACACACACACACACGTGCTGGGAGGGCCCTGGCCTATCCATCTGATGGCTAATGCACCGCTAACAAATATTTCCCGTTGTCTGCAAAGCGTGTTCCCTCGGGTTACCTTGAGTCTGTAGCTGCGCATCTCATAGACGCTGGGCCCCGGGCGGGGCAGGGGTTCGTTCCAGAAGCTGAACTCGAGGAGAAGCTGATTCTGCCTTGAGATCAACATTTTGGCCCGTTCCTGACGGAACTCTTTGTACTCCTGAAGAAACAGAGAACATGAGTGATAAGATAAGATAAGATAGACACTTTATTGATCCCTTGGGAATGCTCCTTCAGGGAAAGTCAAAATTCCAGCAGCGGTAGTAACAGACAAGACACATAAACAAGCAAGAAAAACACAAGCTAAAATGCATCAAGACATGGTATAAATAAGTACATTGTAAAAAGGAGCAGCAGCAGCCAGATGTTAGCAGCAATTATTATATCTTATTATTGTTCTAAAATATAATAAAATGGCAAGATGAAATACAGGCTGATTTTGAGGAAGCATTTCTCAAGAAAAGTTAAATAAAGTAAAGTGGTGGTTAGACCATACAGATTAATTGAACAGGTAACAGTGTCAGTCGCAACCATTGATCATTTAATGAGATTTAAGTTATACGTATATTTAATGAAGATCACAGTACATGACTACTGTTTACATGTATTTTCCATTTTCACTGAAGGTCAAATTTTCACAGATATGAAGTTTTAATTTACATTGGTTGCAAAAATTCTTTAAAGAATTCTCCAGGAACATGATGAAGATCGGCCGAGCAGAAATGCTCTCAAATTGAACCATCTACATTTCTACATCACCCCGTTTCTCAAAATGGCCAACTAGCGTACCTTGTCATTTTTTTGTATGTCCAAATAAACCAATCACGTACCTTGTTATTGTTTAGTTTGTCCAAGCATTCCGTCAACGCAGGGTAGCCTCCCCGGTAACGCCAAAGATGTACTAGCATAAATCAAACAGCAGATGGTGCTGTTGCATTGTAAAGAAAATAACTTTGCTGTGTACTGATTGTCAAATGGTGACTATACTGGGTGTTAAAGACAAAGTTTGCAAAGTGATTGAACTCCATTTGTTTTATCGAACAGTGGATTAATATTGATTTCTGCACACCTGTGAATGTTCTTCTATGCATACCAAGATTAATTTAGATACCGTTAGTTATTTTTGTTCAACCAGCATTTACCGGCTTGGTCTTGCTCTCCGTACCACGTATTCCAGCTTCCTACCACCTCACACGGATAGTCCTGATCACAGTGAAGTTTATTCTGTACCTCGACCCTATAGGAAGAGCAAGGGTCAATATCCCAACTTGAAAAAACATGAACGACGTCAAACCTCATTGTTGGACACCAACATCACAACGCAATCTTGGCTGACTGTTGTGAAACAAAATATTTCCATGGAGAACTGAAACTCACTCTAGCTTGTTGTAAGCATCCAAGCACTCTGGTTTCACATTGTGAACTGTATGTAAAAAAGAAAACGGATAGTTAAAAAAAAAAAACATGTCATCAGAAGAATGCCTTACATTGTGTGCACTTGATAAATGTGAAGACCAATACATGTTTATCTCATGCATACCATACAATGTGTCAAAGAACAGCAGAGGCCAGCGATAGTGTTTCTTAAAATATTCCTTCCAATATTTATGGGATAATGCATGCGTTTCATGTCCATACAAACACAATCCAATTTTCTCTCTCATGTTACATTTAGCCCCTGGAGCAAGTTTGCATTCCATTATGGTAATGTTTTCAAAAACACAAACTGAATGTATTAGACCATACACTGGTTAGGTTTTGTTGTAACCCAACTGCATCTCATTTGGGTTGAACATTGAGCTAGAACAACCCACATGCATATGACCATCCCATGCACGTGAATGGAGGAGGGCAACTTACACTGCATCTTAAACAGACTGCTGGTCTCCGTCTTGGACAGCAGGTTTGAGTGGGCATCTTTCCTGGCGTCTACTTTGTGCACAAACAGAGAACGGAACCATCCCTTCTCACCGCTTTCTGAAAACCTCCTACACACTCACACACAGAGATTTATTTATTTTTTAAATGGCACAGCAATAATAATGGAACTTGAGTTTGAAGGCTAAGTGTACTTCATATTCAAACAACATATTTAATTTAACATTGTGCATGCAGCGATTAATATGCAAGAAATGCTGTATATTCTAGGTCTGTATCACGTTCAATCCCCTTCCTATGTTTTGCATACATCTGTTGTTCTCGGGACTAGAAGTTCAACCGTTTGAACTTGCTCAAGAGAAGGAACTGTTACTAGGCCTACTGGTAACAAGAACAGAGCTGGTTGTGATTCTCACCAAATCTTTGTTAAATATACCCTTTTCTCTTTGAAATGAAGAGAGTGTGTTCTTGGTGACAGAACAGGAATGGGCTAATTAAAAACGACATTCAAAACAGCCAGAACTCTCCCATTACAGAAAACTGAAACCACCATCCCCTCGGCCGGAGAAGATTACTGAAGGATAGACAGCAATTGTGAAGGACAAAGTTCAGTGGTGCAGCAAATGAGTGCTGGTTACGTTGCCACAAACGTTATTTTATTATGATCATGGTGGTAGATCATGTATACAAGGCCGTTTCATTTGGAGTACTGCAGTTCTCTGCTTTTGCAGACGAAGCGACAGAAAATAATTACCAAGTACCTCGTATAAGTAATAACTACTGGTCTCTAACTTGCAGAAGGAAGAGAAGGAATTGCGAAAAGGACTTGCAGGTTGTTTACTGTTGTCGACAGTAGCTCCACAGTGAGTAGAACTAACCGTTAGTAGTGCAGTGTGTGGAAATGCAGAGCCTATTATAAGGAAACGCTGTCACCACCAACCTTCTGTTGACACCGCATAAATCTACCTGGGCTTTGGAAATACAACTTGCCTTCTGGTTTGCTGCAGATTCACACAATGCCGCAGGACACGGACCTCACGCCACACAGCACTTGTCGTCGCCATCTTGCAAAACTTACACGAGATAAGGAATGGTACGGTCTTCTTTAGTTAATATGTGACAGTCTCCTGGACTCAACTCGTTTAAAAACGTGTGGGGGCGGTTGTGGTGGAGAAGGATAGCGCAGCCAGAGGGGGGGGGAGTAGGCCTTCTCTCTTTTAAAGAAAACATGGGATTGCCTTTACTTTGTGCCTTTCTTGTCGGTATGGTGTTTTCTTATTTAATAAATGAAGCAGTCATACAAATTATTCGATAATTCCGTGCTTTTTTTTTTTTTTTTTTTTTTTTTTTTAAATATTTCCAATTAAACATTCAACAGACAGAAAAAACGTCCATGTAGGTTGCTGTTGGCATATATGCATTTAAATGTCACCAAGGACTCGCCATTCTTTTTTTGGTATCTTTATTGAGAATATGCAAACTGGAGTAAGACAACATCAAGTGCAGTACCAATTCATTTATTGTATTTTTCATTATGTTAAAACTACAACAATGTTACAATAAGCCTATTTTGTACCACCAAGGACAATGAAATGTAGACTACATTTTGTTTAACCCTATAGTTTGACTCTAACATTAAGTTTTTCCAGCTTTCTTTGTTCTGAATGTGTCTATTTTGCCTCCATGTTTAACAACAAGCATAGGGATGGCCTCTTTAACTATTGTATACAAGTCTTCAAAATCCTGGTTAACAGTCATGTCCTGGAGAAAGATGGAGAAAATCAAATGAGCTGTTAGATTCTTTAGATTAACACTTATTATTGAGTCCCACTTACTGCAAAATCCAAGGTCTCTAATCCGGATTGTGGGTTTCCCTGCAAAGACTTCAGGAATCCATAGCAACCAGCATTCTGAATGGGGTTGCGTCCCATCTAGACCATAATAAAATGCATTAAGGAACACAGCAGAATTGTGAATTGGTTATTTCTTGATGCAGGTCGGCACACACACAAACACACCTGCAATGTTCAGCATAGCAATAGCATTTAACAGGCTAACCTGTTTGTGTGAGGACCATCCAGACCACCCAAAACACTGAATAGTGAACAGTTGTAATTCGATGAACAACATGAGGAATTGTGTGGGAATTCACTGAGCTATAATAAACTGATATGTTGTGTTATGTTGGTACTCAACAATTTTCACCTTCAATTCGTGTCTATGGTTTGAATAAATATGAACAAAAAAAAAAAAGCATAGTTTCTGCCTTTACTTGCAAATTCACTATTTCAGTCTGTCACGGCTCTGGGGATTATGCCCGATTGTGAATGTTAAAATTGAAAACACTGATTTATGTATTTCATTGATGTCAGTCTAGAAACTGGGACTAATCTTCTTTTAATGGCCGCTTACATTGAGAGATTTCAGCGTTTTGTTGACTCGGAGGCCCAGAGCAAGATGGATCGCTCCTTCAAGAGGTACACGGTTGTTGCTGAAGCAAGAGATGAACACAAAAGATTATATATATATATATATATATATACACACACACAAACACGATTTGAGTTTTTGGGTGTGAGACAGGCGATCTAAAAATGCATCACTTTTCTCTGTTTATGTATCATGTGAATCAAGGGTGTGGTAAGATCAGATAACCATTTCTCTTGGAAGTTTATTTCAGGGCAAACTTTTTGTTTTTCCCGAGATACAACGGCTTTATGCGTGTTTTTTTGAACGTCATTACCCATGGGAGACACATCCACGGAACAGAGATTTCGACAAGAGTATGCAAATGGGAATCACCAGGCATTTAATAAAGAATCTGCAGGTTTCTTTTCTTTGTTTTGCCTCTTATTATAACCAAATAAGGTAAGACTACAGAGACCTTTCAGTATTGCTAGATGAAAGCAGATCTTAACAGATCTAACCCGTGCCCCTTGCAAACTCAATTACATGCTAATTTGATCACTGGCAGTAGATATAACAAAGACCCACCTTATGTTTAATTCTTCCAGAGTGTTGTTCTCTTTAAGTGCCTCTCCCAGAGCAATGGCTCCTACCTTCCCCAAGCCATTGAAAGACAAATCTAATGCTCTGAGAAATATGTTTGCCTAGAACACAGCAGAGGAGCATGGCATTTGCAAACCATGACACAATCGCTAACCACATCAAAAAAAAACGGTCCTGAGGTGGATGTGAAAGTATATTCTGTAATAAGGTTACGATAAAAGCACAGAAACAATTCATGCGGGTGAGCGGCTGATGTGGGCACGGGGAGCAGATAAATAGGGCTCTTGGGTCCTATCTTTGAGGTCTATCATAAGCTTTATGATCCAGGCCATCTCCAAAGCCGTACCTCAGCACTATGCTCTTTAGATCACCAGACCAGACCTTGTAAAAAGTTTTGTTCCATTGGTAATCATTTGTTCCATGAGCTTGTTACCAATAATATGATATAATATTCACAAAAACCCTATAATAGATCAACAGCATTCAATTATGGGGGTTGCTTTATCTAATATGGAGTGAAGCCAGCTCTTTATATTTCATAGCTCAAACAAGGCAGAAGCAGCTAAAACTGCTATGTATCTATTGTTTAAAAAAAACAACAAGATGGATATATTGCACATTGGGATTACAATATAGTACAATATCTGTGATAGAGCTAATGTTAGTTTCAGGTTTTATTAGTCTTGTGCACACTTACAACAGTGGAAGTCACTATTGACCATGAAAGTATATATAAAAGATAGAATAGATCTTCAAACCTCCTCAATCACATCTGCAGGATTGTATGCACCGCTGCCCGGCTACTGGGACCTGAACCCATGGGTTACTGATTTGTCCTCTAAATGTACAATACCGTATTGTTTACCCCGAGGCCCCTGGCCAGCATCACTCCTCCTCTCCCTCTGATGGAGTTCCATGCCAGACTGAGCCATCGCAAGCCGGTGTTCTCAGACAGACACTCCCCTAAGCTCTCCCCTGCATGATGAAGAAGAACAAGGGAGAAGCGATGGTGACTCAGATTGCGGCAAACAAAATTACAAGCAGGTAACAAAGTGGGCTACGTTGTGTGACTTCTCCCTGATGACTGTGTGAGAGACCTAATGAGACTTTTGAGATGCCTCAACATCATTGTGTATTTTGTGTAAATGACCCACAAGTAAGGGGTATATGACTTTATTTTGCATTTGATCAAATAGCGGCCCTGGACCTTATTTTGTCCGAAACAACTGAAGGATTTTACTCCTTAAATCCTGGTAAAAAAAAGGTGGTTGTCAACACACAAGGTTATGCTCCCCTGGCTAACAGGCTGTTCTGCTGTTTCAGGACATTACCTCAGCAGCACTGCTACAAGATCCCTTCATTAAGAGAAACAGGTGACATTTCACAGACCCTTTTCAGAGCTATTATATTATAGCTTATTATGGCTCTGGTACAGTGAGCACAGAAAGTGTCAACAGTAGATAACACTATTGGGGAGACCACAGGCTGGTCTTGCTTGGGCTGCGACACACGCTCACACCTGATGATAATGTTAGGAGCTACAGTTGCATTTCACCCTGCTGCATCCCCTCTGTGTCCATTGGTGTTGAATACAATTTTTTTCAACCATTTGTGGAGTGTAGGAAGTGTGACTTCATCAAATTGATTCAGATTATTTTGGGAGCGGTGCCATCTTCACCAACGCATGAAGGTAGCTGTCATCTCCCCAATATTGAATCAGATGAGTGTAACAGATTGCATGATGTTTTCTATGATCAATTGGTCTTGTTTTCTCGAGTACTCTTGACCTTTGGGGAAGGCTGTCCTTTATGTCGTCTGTACACGCTGAGGGGGGAATGGGTGCTCCATGGCATCGTAGTGTGGGTAAGTGTCAGCACCAACCAAAGGGCAAGAGGGACACCATTCTTGTCCACAATTGCTGATCCATGTGATTAGCCCCAAGAGTGTTCCACTTCAGCAAGCCGAACCCTACCTATTTAAAAACTGAAATAAAAGCAGATTGACACCCACACACTTACTGTTGCATTGAACAGCGATACCACCATTAGGTGTATTGAATATATTCCCTAATATTTACAGTAAAGGCAGTCTGGAAGAAACCTATACCCAGGAAGGATGTCCTTCACTTTATTTTCTCGGAAGTTGTAACGTGAAGTCACTTTGGGGCATGAGGAGATTATTTCTTTCATTACTTGCTAGACGCTATGCAGGTTGTATTCCTTCCCCAAGAAGTGCATGAGTTTTCCTGGCACGTTCTTGTTCCAGACGCTGCCTGTCAAGAAGCTCATTCACATGATAATTGACTGAGGTTTTAATAAAGGCCAATGTTCTCGACCTTTGAATGCCAACAATATCTTCCACAAGAACGGCCATCTGAGAAGCAAACGAGGTATATGCCAAAAACGAGCAGCCTGTGTATGTGTGTGTGTTAATCTACGTCTGTAAGAAAGGAGGAAGAAATGAAAATGGACGCCGTTGTAATAAGATGAACCATTTGATGCTTATACCAAATATCTGTCAACCCATTCAACAAACATAACCTCTGCCCCATTTCCGCACAAAGGAAGTCATTACTGATCCGAAATGAGGTCCTTTAGACTTACATGTGTAGCGTAATGTCATTACCAGTAATAACCGATTAGGATATCAATGGAACATTTTAAAGGTAAACGTACAACATTTAAAGGGCCTTCTGAAGGCCAGCCTTTTGTAGTCTTTAATTATATTTAATGTACACAAGAAGATAAACACAGTAAATATTTAATTTTGTGTGACAGCTACTTTTTCTATGTAACATGATCCCACAATCCTATCTCACCATATATTTTCCTTAATATCATGCAGTGTATGGTAATGTGCAATGTGTGTTTGCATACGTGAGGGGAGTGAGAAGTGAGCATAAAAAAACGATCTATATATATTTTTATTATCTGTGAAAATAGTGTTGCAGCCCCTGGAATCGCTACCTCATTCCAGTGTCCTCATTCCTCTCTCGTCAAGACCATATATTTCTGCCATAGCAAAGCAGCTTCTGGCGTCATGGCGATTGGATCCAGGTGTGGCGGTTACCTGCGTGTTCCCCCAGGCCATTGTGGCTGAGGTCCAGGTTCTGCAGCTTGGTGTTGGTGGTAAGAGCCCGGCACAGGTGCTGGGCTCCCCACTGGCCCAGGAGGTTCCCTGACAGACCCAGGCGTACCAAAGTGGTGTTCTCTTGGAGCATGCCGCCCAGCGCACGCGCCCCACGCTCCTCCAGCCGGTTGTCTGACAGGTCCACCTCTGGGGATCAGATGACATTACCGGCATGACTCAGAACCCATCTGGAGGGGAACGGCTTCTCATTTGGTCCAGTTGTTCTCTGTTCTGGTTTCGAGCACGGGGACAAATGGCCGCGATAGCTGTTGTTTTTGCTATTGCACATCACTACCGACTACTTCTGACTTCTTTCTTTTGTTTTGGTGCACTTGTTGATTCATCATGTGGTAAAAATCAATGCACCAAGTTTATAGATTAAGAAACGAATGGTCGCGATGGCTCATCACTGATTGAGGCTGACAGATTTTTTTGTCATTGTGACGTTAACAAGGATAATGACAAATTAATAGAAAAGTCACAGTTCTCTCGAAAATCTCAACCTCCCATTCCATCAACCCCACATGTGAAAAGTTGAAGTTTGTCATATCAATGAGACACTAATGCCCCCTAAGTTTGGAGAATGTGGCCAACAGGGGTAGTGGCAAGTGAGTGGGTGAGACCTGTGGAAGGAAAAAATAAAATAAAATGTGTGTGCGTTCGTGCATGCCTGAGTGTGTTTGTGCGCACTCAGATGAACCTGAGACTGTGTCTGCATGTGTGTGCTTATGCGTGCATGTGTATGCGTGGGTGTGTGAGTGTGTGCTTTTTGGGTGTGTAGTTGTGTGGGAACCCACCTGTAATATAACAATTTTCTTTTAACATCTCTGCCACGGCGGCTCCGCCCATCCCCTCCATCCAATTATCTCGCATGTTCAGCTTCTGGATCGAAGTGTTGGTTACCAAGGGAACCGCCAGCGCTTTGGTACCCTGTAGAGTACACCCCCCCCCCACACCCAAAGAAAAAGAGACTGTTTGATCACCACTCGTACCACTATTCTTTCGATGTCGGATTATAGTGATTGTGTGTGAATGTGTGTGTGTGTGTGTGTGTGTGTGTGTGTGTGTGTGTGTGTGTGTGTGTGTGTGTGTGTGTGTGTGTGTGTGTGTGTGTGTGTGTGTGTGTGTGTGTGTGTGTGTGTGTGTGTGTGTGTGTGTGTGTGTGTGTGTGTCTCTGTGTCTCTATGTGCACGTGTGTGTGTCTGTCTGTGTGTGTGTGTGTGTGTGTGTGTGTGTGTGTGTGTGTGTGTGTGTGTGTGTGTGTGTGTGTGTGTGTGTGTGTGTGTGTGTGTGTGTGTGTGTGTGTGTGTGTGTGTGTGTGTGTGTGTGTGTGTGTGTGTGTGGTGTGTGTGTGTGTTGTGTGTGAGCGTGAGACCTAGCAATCCAGAAATTACTAAACATAAAGTGTTACATTTGGTTAACAAAAAAAAGTTGCATTAATCATTGATTTCATTGTCTAATCTAGACATAGTCAGAAACAATCAGGACATCCAATCTGCCTGCTGGGCATTGCTTAATACAAGACACACAAGTGCTAGCACATCTCCCTCTGCGACAAAGAAATCTTTTACTTTATGTACTTAAAGCCACACTGGTTCCATTTGGGATGTTTTCTCGCTGAAGAAACTCATCACAATTATCGTGTCATCACTGGTTTAACACAGACGCTTGCTCCGACAGCTTCGTTTAGATGTGTGATGATGTGTGAGATTGCTGAGAGAACTTGATATTCACAAAAATAATAAACTGATTAATAACCAGTTTTGTCGCATAAACTTCTCGTGTGTAAATGCCTGCACCTCAGTTTTCCTTTGAACTGTTTGCACTGTTGGATAATATTCCTAAATATCCTTTGGAAAGAAACAAAGCTATTGTATTACATATCTATTAATGTGGTTAATACATGTCAATGACTGCATTGCGTGTTTTATACTGGTAAATAAACAAATCTCCACACTTTCGGAGGACATTTATTCAAAGACAATAGGGATTTCCATATTTTGAGCAAATTAACAGCTCTTTTGCTATAAGTGACAATAGTAAGGGTTCAGTTGGTTCACTTCACACAGCAGCTTGTAGAGTGAAGGGATGGGTTTTAAACCAAGTGTTCACCCATTACATGTGAACACACCAAGACTCAGCTAAGACACATTATTCACGTTGTTCTCGATGGTCACTGATTGAGTTAAAGTGTTTGTTAAAGTGACCAGTGGGGAAGAGACCTCGGGGAAAACCCAGGACTAGGTGGATAGATTATATCTGATATATCACCAATGGCCTGGGATTCCCCCCGTCAGAGCTGGTCAATGTGGCCCCCAAGTGTGGGGCCCCCTTCTAGAGTTGCTGCCACCCGCGACCCGACCCCAGATAAGCGGTTTTGAAGATGAGGATGAGGTTAATGTGAATAGGATAGAAGACCTCCGGCACACGCATTCCTACAGGAGGCGCTTTGTGTTACCTGGGGCCCTAGGCCGCGGTGAGCCAGAGACAGCTCGCTGCTCTGCATGTTCTGCAGGGCGTAGGAGGAGGGCACCACCTGACACAGCTTACAAGCCTCCACGTAACACACCTGCCCGGTTCGGTCATATGATCCTCTTGTGACTGTAAAACATGAAGCATTTAGAGATGCAATAGAATCATCTCTGGTTATATACATCTCTCTCTCTCTCTCTCTCTCTCTCTCTCTCTCTCTCTCTCTCTCTCTCTCTCTCTCTCTCTCCCTCTCCCTCTCTCTCTCTCTCTCTCTCTCTCTCCTCTCTCTCTCTCTCTCTCTCTCTCTCTCTCTCTCTCTCTCTCTCTCTCTCTCTCTCTCTCTCTCTCTCTCTCTCTCTCTCTCTCTCTCTCTCTCGAAAGTGACTTTGGATATTCCCTGAAGGAATTCCCGCCTCTTGGAAGCACATTCAAACCAGATGGTTTCCACCTCTGATTTGTGTAGAGTGGCTGATACAAAAGGCGGAGATGAACTCATTAAGATGCAAATACGGACCTCTGTTCACCCGCACGTGTGTGTGTGTGTGTGTGTGTGTGTGTGTGTGTGTGTGTGTGTGTGTGTGTGTGTGTGTGTGTGTGTGTGTGTGTGTGTGTGTGTGTGTGTGTGTGTGTGTGTGTGTGTGTGTGTGTGTGTGTGTGTGTGTGTGTGTGTGTGTGTGTGTGTGTGTGTGTGTGTGTGTGTGTGTGTGTATGTGTGTGTCTGTCTGTGTGTGTGTGTTTTATTCTCCTCTGTTTTCTCTGTGATGGAGGTGGGCAGTGTGTGATCACAGTCATAGAAAAAAAACAGGGTTTTGTGCAGTACGATCCATCTCTTCTGACTCGATGGTGAACAGAAACTCTCTCTCTCTCTCTCTCTCTCTCTCTCTCTCTCTCTCTCTCTCTCTCTCTCTCTCTCTCTCTCTCTCTCTCTCTCTCTCCTCTCTCTCTCTCTCTCTCTCTCTCTCTCTCTCTCTCTCTCTCTCTCTCTCTCTCTCCCCCTCTCTCTCACACACACACACTCTCTCTCTCCCTCTCTCTCTGTATCTCTCCTTCTCTGAAACCTTTTAAAGGTCCCATGGCACGCCACCAGGTCTGGTGTGATTAGCCGCTAAAAGCCGTTTTGGAAATCTGCCCCTTATGACATCACAGGTGGGCGTGTCCACCTACATGTGTGACGGATAGATGAGCAACGTTTGCTACAGTCCACTGGGTAGGCTGGTAGACTGGTCTATCCAGCGCACATCTAGTTGGACACGCCCACCTGTGATGTCATAAGGGGCAGATTTCCAAAACGGCTTGTACCGGCTAATCACACCAGACCTGGTGGCATGTCATGGGACCTTTAAGATGAAACACCCATGTTTAGAATTTTAACTAAATACATGCAGCATCTACAGTATATCATCTCTGTTTCTCTACCTTCCAGCTCTAAGTCAGTGTCATAGTCCTCTTCTCCTCCTCCTCCTCTCTCCTCCTCCTCCTCCTCCTCCTCCTCCTCCTCCTCCTCCTCCTCCCTCCTCCTCCTCCTCCTCCTCCTCCATCACCTCCGCCTCCTCCTGTCCATCCGCCTCCTCACCGCAGTCTCGCACCTCCCCTGGAGGACCTGCTGGCCCACACAAGTCACACGCTGCCAAGGCCACGGCCTGCTGCCCAGAGAGAGACTGGAGAGGAAGGTACGGGGAGAGCCAGAGAGAGATAGAGAGAGTTACTTTTAAAATACTTTTATTCCATCATTAAGACATGTGATACATCATATGAGATGAGAAACAAATTATAGTCAGGGAAAAAAGAGGGAATGCTAATTTTGGACCCTTTGTGTCGTCCAGGAACTCATTCAGTCTAGTAATGGGATATAACTTCTGCTTGCCCTTCTGAACAAGCTGCTCCAGAACATCTACACGTCTCCCCACTGCAGGTTGCAGCACACAATCCATGAGAACTCCCTCATATTCATTCAAATCAATTTCAAATTCATCATCTTCGGAACTGCAGGTGGCGATGCCCCAAGCTGATGGAAGCCGGATTTTCAGGTGCATCAATGTTACGCTCAGTTTGTTACAGCTACTTGCTAGGAAATAAATATTTAAATAATCCGCAGACACGGGCAAAAGAGCTAATTTACTGTAAACAAACACGGCTCTCACACAACTAACTCAGAGGCAGAGAGGAAAGGGGAGAGATAGATGAGGGAGAAAGCGACATGGAGGTTTGATGGAGGGAGACAGAGGGAGGATAACTTAGAGGAAGCTTTAAATCAAGGCAATTAATCTGGAATCATTTTTGATCATATTTGTTGAAAAAATCTTTACATTCCAACAGCAATCAATGAATCAAATACTGGCAAAAAAAGAAACATAATCCGCTGTGGTTGTGATCTAAGTGGCCTGCAACAAGCCGGTCCAATTTTTTTATTTGACAGAATGAGTGATTGGATGGCTAATGTGTCTTTCTACCTACCTACCCGGCTACCGTCACACACTCTATGCGCCCGTGCACCCATTGGGGATGACCAAAGTGTTCTACAAGGCTAGGCATACCTATGTTGAAGCTAGCAGCCTATTCACCTATATTATGGGAGTGGCTTTGGAGCGATACCTGAATGGGGGGGGGGGGATGGGGGGGGGGATTTGGTTGGATTCTGTGGCTACCTGCTGTCACTAGCTTTAGTTGAATCTTTCTTTCTTCTCTTCTTTGTTTTGTCTTTTTAAATTGTTCATTATTTTATTCAAACCTTCAATTTGTGAATGGCAGATGGATATTTGATGTGGCACTACATACCCTGGAGCGCGCAGATCTGTGAGCTGAATGCAGAAAAGACGTAATTAAAATGGATTCTCAGAGTGAAAGCAAGGTTGGATAAAAAGAACAGGTCAGATGGGCCTGGGGTCTAGAGATGGCCTCAGACAAGGACAGAACCACACTAAGCTCACATTTACGAGCGAGGCCGCATCATTAGCAATCTTCATGTGTTTGAAAGGGGAGCCAAAAGCCCTGTTCGACTTTTGTTTTTGTTTTCAAAACATACTCTGCATTCTGAGTTGGTCCAGCAGAACTTGGTATTATTTTGAGCACATTTGTGAATGCCAATGTCATGTCAGATTTCAAAGTGTCTCACAGGTCACATCACAGTGTGCACAAAAACTTTCCAGACTCTGCTCACTTTTGATGCCAATCTCCTCTCTTAGGGTTGACTGTTTAACTGGCAAGAAAAAAACTGCTTTACTGCGGCCAAAAATAGAGATCTTTGCAGAAGTTCTTCTAGTCGGCATGATTTCTTATGTTTAACTTAAGGAATGGGATCACCCTGAATGTAGAAGGAAAGCCTTCAGGAAAAGGCAAGTAGGATATTATAATTAGAGTAAGGGTTATGGTTAGGCTCCTCTGTACTATTATAGTAAGGGTTAGGGTCATCTATACTAGTGAGGGTTAGTGTTAGGGTAATCTCAGTTCCAGCATTCCCATAGGCACAAAGCCTGGGTTCATAAAAGAACTGCTGCAAGGGGCAGACTTAAGCCTTGTTTCTTGTTCTGTTACAGAGAAATTCTCTATTCTGAGTGGGGAAAGCTTTCAGGTAATTGGTGTTCTACAGCAGTTACATGTTTTGATTTGAAACCTTAAGAGACAAAACTATTGTTCAAAACAATCATGAAGCCAGCAGATAATAATTTTAAGGCCTACCTGGTCGTCCACACTGTCTCTGCTGAGGAGCTTGGGAGCCCTGCTGGGGGACCTTTCTCCCACTCTTCCTAGCTCTTCTCTCTCCCACTCTGTCTCCTCATCACCGTCCTCCAACAAGGAGGGCAGCAGGGACCTCCGGGCCAGCCTCTTCCCACTCATCATGACTCTAACAGCTCCACCTCTCTGGTCTCCTCAGCACTATGGTCTCCTCTCAAGGTCCAGAATAAATATTAGTGCAGATTCGTCTATCTTTTACTTAGTTTTATTTACCTTAGTAGTTATCAACCTATTATCTATTTGGTTGAACAACAGCTTGGTTCAGAAGGCCAATCTCTGCAGTGGACTGCACCTGTGGCTTTGCAGTTCTCCAGCATAACTTGTTCTATGAGAGGCTCCTGCGGTGTGAACAATGATTGACAAGCTGCTTGGCCTATCACAGTGCCTGCTGGTTCACTTCCTTATTTCAAGCCACGAATCAGAACGGGAGCTTCATTGTTTGTTTGAATTGTATGCCTCTGTTGACTGGTAACTATGGTGCTGACTGTCTCCCAGCAATGCTGAGATTGGTGAATTGTTGAGCGTGCTGAGCAGAAAAAGATTCAAACCACTTATTGACTCCCTTCTAACAATTTATCCTGAAAATACTAACAAACAGGGCTGACATTTAAAATCTGTAAATGACTAACCTGGTAGGTCAATGAGGCTTCAAAACAAAGGTTGCTGTAGAAGTTCACCTAGCGATAATTATTTACCTAGCAATAGTGGTTTACCTAGCAATAGTAGTTTAACTAGTGTTAGTATTTTTGCCAGCATTAGTTGTTTACCTAGCAATAGTATTTAGGGTTAGGGTTAGAGATACAAAAGTTGTTTAGTGGTAGTAGTCTACCCAGCGGTAGAAGTTTACCCAGCGGCCAGCCCACAGACATATTTTGGAACCATGCTAAATGAAATGCAGAGTGGTTGCTGGTGATGAAAGTCCTTGATGGATTACACAACAGCAGTGGCGGTTCTAGTGGGGGGGGGGGGGGTCGCCCCCCACAAATATGGCGCCCCGGGCGGCTACCTGGTTCGCCCGTACCTAAAACCGCAACTGCACAACAGGCTTCCTCACGAGGCTGGTGGTGGCGTTCTCCGGGTGAACGAGGATTTGGTTGCGCAACACTAGATGGAGAGGCCCTCAAAGCCTGTGCTTCATCCTGCGAAAGGTTACACCTCACAATACACTCATACTCGTACACAGTGTCGGTAAAGAGAGCTATGACAGGAGAAAATCCATGCACCCCGCCTGCTCACCTAAGGCCTAAAGCACACACGAGACACAGAATAAGGACAAGACTTTGGTTGTTGGATTTTTTTTGTTCGTTTATGTCAAGCAGAAAAAAAAAGGACAAATAATAGTAATAGAATTACAGAGTCAAAATACATTCTTAGAAAAAGTCAAAGATGTACTATTTTTTTTCATTTTTTATACTTGAATATATATATAGAAGCTATGTATAGAGCTATATCTTATGTCTTTTTTTTGTTGCAAATTTTACATCACAGAGTGTTATCACAGCTCTTGCTGGGAACAGACGCAACCTGCGTAAACGTCTCTACAGAGGAGGAAACATCCGTCCTGAGCCAACAGGTGTATCACCCGCGTCACCCTCCGGATTAAACCAAAAATAACTACAATTCTCAATGAATAACAACAACTAAAAAACATAACGTTGGCAGCCGATAGGGACACTTAAAAACCACAGTAGGAATCCTTTACGTGTTCACCATGCTTTTGGCTATCTTCAACTTGGATACAAGACAAAGAAATAGCATCAAAGCAAGACTTAGGAACCGAGAATAAGCCACAGTTTACAGTACTGCTGGGTTGAGTAGATCTACTGAATAAACATGCCCCTGCCACAGTCAAACCAGAGCCCTCCTGGAATACATCATACCATCAAACACTTCTGATCATCAGGTTATTCCAATGAATAACTATGCAATTTTCCTGTGATGTAGATGCTGAAACTCTATCTATATCTTGGTTGCTTAAGATGAATGAAACGATAGCAAGAGAAAGACAGAAAGTAAGAAAGAGGGAGACAGCAGCTGAAGTAGGAAGTAATGTAAACATGTATTAAGCTGTTGTGCAGGGTACACCTGAGCACATGCATGTTAACACCCACTCAGTAACACACTATTTGTTATACCCCCCCACACACACACACACACACACACACACACACACACACACACACACACACACACACACAACCACACCCCCCCAACACACACACACACACACACACACACACACACACACACACACACACACACACACACACACACACACACACACACACACACACACACACACACACACACACACACACAGAAATGCTACTCGACAGACCCACTAAAATCACAGTGATGGGTGTCATAGGAGCCTCACACTGGAACATAGAGAGGAATACATGAGAGAGAGAGAGAGAGAGAGAGAGAGAGAGAGAGAGAGAGAGAGAGAGAGAGAGAGAGAGAGAGAGAGAGAGAGAGAGAAGAGAGAGAGAGAGAGAGAGAGAGAGAGAGAGAGAGAGAGAGAGAGAGAGAGAGAGAGAGAGAGAGAGAGAGAACATGAGAGAGAGAGAATACATGATCGAGAGAGAGAGAAAGAAGAATACATGAGAGAGAGGGAGAGAAGAGAGAGAGAGAGAGAGAGAGAGAGAGAGAGAGAGAGCGAGAGAGAGAGAGAGGAGAGAAGAGAGAGAGAGAGAGAGAGAGAGAGAGAGAGAGAGAGAGAGAGAGAGAGAGAGAGAGAGAGAGAGAGAGAGAGAGAGAGAGAAAGATTGTGCAAATAGAGAAAAAGAGACTTTGCAATATAAGGCATCAGGCTGAAGCACGTAAATTGGACCCAACAATTACTCGACTAAGGTGCGAACAAATCGCTTGTGTGATGTGCTGATGGGTGGCTAGGTGTATTAAACACAACTATTTGTATTTATAAATAACAAAGGACCCGCTATCAATTCTACCACCGGCACCACATAGACCAACATCACCACCACCATCACCTCCAAATAGTTTGGAAGGCCATCCCACTAGTTCTTTTTACTATTCTTCATCATCGTTGGGTGATGACAGATCAGAGGCTAAGGGGATCTGTAGTATTTTTTCAACATTAGTTCCCCGTCACATGCCTGTAGACCACAGATGCCCAGCCTGTTTTGGGCAGTACAAAGGGACAGATTCATTTAAAGGATTATTGGTGGAATGGCCTTTCAGGGTTGTGAAAACAACTTCTTTTATATATATATTAATAATATTCCTTGTGCCTGAGTTGCTAAGCAACAATTTCAGCTCTCATTTATGTTTACTTTGTCCTTCGATACATCACTGCAATCCTGCTCGCTCTCTCTCTCTCTCTCTCTCTCTCTCTCTCTTCTCTCTCTGTCCCTCCCGTCCCTCCCTCCCTCCCTCCCCCTCTCTATCTCTCTCTCTCCCTCCCTCTCGCTCTCTCCTCGCTTTGCTCTCTCTTTCCCAAGTGATTTTCTCAATCCAGTGCCCCCTTGTAATGAAACTCTAATAAAAGCTTGTGGCTTCAACATTAAAGAACACATAGGTACATTATATTTCTCGACTATATTTTCATCTTGCTCATGCATTCATAATGAGGCAGGTTATTACACTGGGTGCACACATAAAATAAATTGAAAGGAACCATTTCAAATTATTGGAAGTACCACCAACGTAGAAGAAAAAAAAAAAGAATCTATTGTCAAAACAAAAAAATATTTCCAACTTGCTACAGACAAATTGCAGAGCCCAACCAGAAAATAACATATAATCTGATATATCAAAATAATCAAAATGAAAAGGGAAATCATTTTGTACAGTATAAAAATTGGCACAGTATTCTTGAAGCAGCGGTGCTGCTGCTTTCTCCACTCATTGACGTCAGAGCTTCTTTCACCGCCACCCTACGAGCAGAAGACCCTGGGAAGGAGAGAGAGAATGGGGAGGGAGACAAAGAGAGATGCAGGGAGAGGGGGAAGGGGAGAGAGGGAGAGAGAGAGAGAGAGAGAGAAAACAGAAAGATTTAGAGGCAGAGAAATAAAAATGTTAAAGGACCTGTCATCTTACAAACATGGGTTTTTATTTTATTATAAGACAATGCATCCGTCAACATCCTGTTGCACCTTAATGAGTTAGCACTGTGGTGGCTACGTATGGTTCTCCTTTCATAAGCTGCAATGCAACCTAATGTGTCCAATGGTAAGAAAGACAGCTTCACTCTAATCCTGTTATTCAGGGATCCCTTTATCAACTGTTTCTATGGTGCGCAAGCCATGCTTCCATCCAAACTCTGCTAATGCGTTTTGGTCTCTGAAAACGGAGGTCTTTCCTGGGCTTCAGAGAGCATTTTGCACTGAAAGGCCACTCACTCGTCCGGATCTTTCTTGCTCTCCTCGATGAAGGCGATGGACTCAGAGCGAAGCCGGTTGGTGACCTCGTAGGTACGCAGCGTGACTCCAAAAATATCCTCGTGGTAGCGATTCTCGTCCTGATAGGGAGGGCAAAGAGAGAGAGAGGAGGCAAGAGAGAGAGAGAGAGAGAGAGAGAGGGCAAGAGAGAGAGGAGAGAGAGAGAGAGGGCAAGAGAGAGAGAGACAGAGAGATAGAGAAAGAGAGAGAGAAATTCTTTATTCAAATATAACATAACTACCAAATTCTTTCATTTAAAGTCATTCTTCCTGCCTCCTCCTAATAGTGGTTTTACATTCTTACTACGATGAAAATGTTATTATTTTGCGTGACACAAGCATCCAAAGAGAGTCTTGTGAGTGACATATTCAAGGATTGAGGTAAATAATCACAGTTTTCCCGCTTGTTATGCAGAGTGTAAAGCGGATGGACGTTTCTATCCGGCGGGTGTCTTGTGTATGTGCAGGTGTGTACGTGTGTCCGTGCATGTGGGCGTATACGCACATGTGTGTGTCCGTTAGTGTGTGTGTCTGAGTGTGTTTTACTCTGAGCTTGTGTATGTGTGTATGTGTATGTGTGCAAGTGTGTGTGTGTGTGTGTGTGTGTGTGTGTGTGTGTGTGTGTGTGTGTGTGTGTGTGTGTGTGTGTGTGTGTGTGTGTGTGTGTGTGTGTGTGTGTGTGTGTGTGTGTGTGTGTGTGTGTGTGTGTGTGTGTGTGTGTGTTTACTCTGAGCTTGCTGATGAAGAAGCCTGCGTCCTCGTGGCTCATGTCTCCCTGCAGTTTGACGATGTGTTGGATGGTCTTCAGGACGTCTCCGGCCATGGTCACGTCCCCGCACACGTAGATGTGTCCTCCCTCCTCCTTCAGGGACTGGTACACTGTCTCTGCCAGCTGCTCCCGCAACACGTCCTGTACATACTTCTACCAGGTGGAAGGAGGTGTAGAGAGAGAGAGGGAGGAAGAGGAGGAGGGAGAGAGAGGGTAAGAGAGAGAGAGGAGGGAGATGGAGGAAGATGGGAGGGAGAGAGATAAGGGGGAGATGGGAGAGAGGTTGGGTAAGAGAAAGAAATAGCGATGGAAAGAGAGAGATACGGAAGAGAGAGGGAGAGAGAAAAAGAGAAGTTGCGAGGGACAGAGAGAGAGAAATAGAAAGACAGAGGAGTAAGAGAGAGCGACAAACGGTGAGAGAAAAGAACATGAGGGAAAATTAGCCAAATTCAGAAAATCTTCGACTGAATGTTTGTGTCCTCCACCTGTCCATGCAGGTTGAGGACTAACAGGTGCACTAAGAAAAGCAAATATAAATACTCTAAAGAGCTTACCAGCTCTGGCCTTGACAAAGACAGCCCAAAGATATATCTAGTCCAGAATACCAACCTTACCACTGCTACATTATGCTCTATGCTACTGCTGTCACGCAGAATCACACAGAATAACACAAAAAAACACAAGAATAGATGAATCTGCCCATTAGATTTTCATCAAACCTATCCTTTGAAATGGAGGCACATGAATTGCTAACCCTGAGCCATTGGTCTTATTCACCCATAGTGGCCATCTTGGTTCCATCTTGGCTCTGAACACGGGCAGCTCGGAGCCAAGATGTCCGCCAGCTGAATAAGGCCGCCTCATGAATCTGGCAGTGACGGCAGTACCTTTGGTTTTCCAGGCTCTCTGGAGTAAGCCGTGTAGAGCTCTTTGAACACTTCCTTGTTCTTGGCCTGGATGGTCTCTTCCTTATAGATGTGGTCCATCTGGGACTGCCGGCAGCCAAACACCAGGACCAGGGAGCCAGACTCAATGCCTGGGGGGGGGGAGGGACGGAGAGAGGGTCTTAAACAACACCCTTAAGGCGTGAACACACAATGATACGGTGTGAAAGTGTGATGGTAGCGCCATCACACTTGGGAGTGCAGCACTTTCACAATCATTGAGGTATGGAGGTTTACAATTTAAGGAAACCATTGGCATTTCAACTTCAGGTAAAGCTGTGATCTGATTGGACCTGCTTTGAGTGGTCAGCATCCACTGGGGTCAAAGTTAAAATAGTTTGAACTTTGAGCGCATCATCAAAATGGAGAAACCAAAAGGTCTGATACATCCAGGGTAGCCTCGATGCTAGGCTGGGCTTAAACACTTGCATGCATCGGTATATACTTCCATTAGCACTTTAATGAACACCCTTAGGATGTTGCATACAGTTGTCGCCATCGATGCCACCCCCTTTTTATGCCACCCGTTATCTCTCCTTTGTTAGGAATCTCTCCTCTCCTTCGATCAACAGCCAACCTTTGTTCTCGATGTCGTACAGTCTCTGCTGCCAGAAGCTTCTGAACGGTGCGATGCCAGTCCCTGGACCCACCAGGATACAGGGGACCCTGTGGTCCTTGGGCAGCTGGAACAATGGAGCGCTGGGACGCAACAGATCCAACAAGCACAGTCAGCAATCCCATGCTTTTAAAATGTTCACGCTCAGCAATTTCAATGAACTTGCGATCAAATTCGTTATTAATGAAAATAAAGTATTCTGTTCATTATCTCCTGATTAATAATAAATTACAACATTAACGACGACCTCTGCATTATGAAATTCAACATTAATAGCAAATTCTGTATGAAAAGTGAATGAATAATGAATCAGGAAGCGACATGTTGGGGATTTACCCGCGCACAAAACACGGCACCATCTCGCCCTCCTCTATCCTGTTGAGCCAAGAAGAGCACACTCCGTGGTGGATCGGCCCCTCGCCATCTGAAAGGGACATTAACAGAGTAAGCACTCTCCCCATCCCTTCTCGTACTACCGCCCACCGGTATCACATCAACCCAGCAACCATCACACGATACACAAGGGTTAGGATTTCAGTTTATGCTCGGGGAAATTACCGTTATTGAACTATTACTTAAACAATCACTGTAGTACCCTCATACAAATACACACACACACACCCAAACACACTTGAATGTAAGTGCACTAAAACATATTACATTTAAGAGAGAGCGAGGGGCGTGTGAGAGAGAGAGAGAGAGAGAGAGAGGGAGATGGGGAGAGAGAGAGAGAGATAAGAGCTGTTAAATCAGCAGTGTAGTGTTGCCTTGCAAATTTGGATCCAAACTCAAGGTTTGATCCTCTAAGACGCTGAAATCACACAAAGTCCCTTCTCTTATGTTGGCAGCTGCTCTTCATATCACTTAAATGATCACTCCACTGCCAGAAATTTCTTAAGGCTGATTGATTCTAATCATGATAAAAGCCGATAACCCCTGTGGTCACCAGTAGCCATAGGAAGCATGTTCTCTACTAACTTGACTGTAGCTTGGGGTAGAGTAGAAGGTCAGATATGGAAGTTGTACAACAACAACTACCAATTAAACGTAAAAAATAATCTTTGGGGAAAAAATGTATAAGAATGGCTGGTGGTCTGGGGAAATCTGTCAAGTTAACTGTTCTCAATGTAGAGGAAAGCACGTTTCAACCACGCTACTTATGTTTCTCATTGCTATTAACCTAGCCTAGGAGATTAAAAAGAATAACTATGTATTAAATACTCCACCGGCGTTTTAATGTGGGTTTATTGCAATTATAGCAGCGTTTGAAGTAGCTTGTGAAGTAGACTGGCTTGTCGCGATAACTCTCAACTCAGACTTCTTGTGCAGCTCCATAAAGACTGCCACAGCTGTGTGTTTTCATCGGTTTCCTTAATCCTAAAACTTGCACACCAAGAGGGTCACCTTGAAAACTATAACATTCAACAATAACTATTTATAATGTATGCTGTGTTAAACTGCAGTAGAAAACAAGGCTGAGGAGGAGACATTTGAATATACATTAATCACCTAGCGGCCATATTGGTGTGTTAGGGCGTTAAACACTCTAGAATCATAGAGGAAACAATGACAACTCATTCTATAATTGTTTATACTACATTGAATTTCTCCACTCCGGTCGAATTTAAAATATCCAATGACTTGTCACGGTTTCCCCAAACATTTTAGAAGCTCTTTCCACCCAACCAAACCAATATGGCCGCCAGGTGGACGAGGTCTGGTGGCTGAAGTCTGTGCTTATGGTGCGTACTACACCCCCAGGAGAGCGATGATGAATAATGATTATAGTGGTAGAGCTGGAAATCTAGCATTAGCTTCCATAAAGAACCGTCCTCTGCTCCTCAACATCATGAATTGCTTTATCTTCCTATTCAGCCCACAATCCAAAGGTTTGAGTGTACCATACCCTACTGTTGCATAACAAATATAACATAACTCCCCCCCCGCAAAACAGCTCATCACTTTCAGGTACATAGCTGCGCACTACGCACACTTGAGCCAGCAAATTGGGCCAGGATGTTTCCCTACTAAAATATTTGATTTAAACTCTGTGCAGACATAAGGTAGGCTAGGATCATTTGTTTAGAGATTCAGCTTTTGGACGGTGGGAGACCAGAATGCTAAAAACTGTTGGTTGGAACTATAAGCTAGAGAAGCAACCTGATGAACCAGCAAACTACCTAGTAGGACGGTAATGAGGGCCAGCACCCTTTCAGTGCCCCTCCACCCCTCAATTAAAAAAAAACAATGGTCAAGAGCCCATGTGCTCACAAATCAGACTTAGGTTTATATCTTAACATTCATATATATTCATATATATATATATATATTGTCTGATGGCAGCCGGGCTCAGATCCTGGGGAACAGGGAATTTAACATCCTTTCACTTCCTGTTTGTTACCAGTCATGTTGCAGGGATCTGTAAGTGCATAGTTGGTGAAACCCAAACTCGTCCAACAGCGGATAACTGTAGACAATCATCTGTAAACACCATGTAGACCAGCCACTGTATAAATCCACTTATTTACCCCTTCTGAAAGCTGTCACCACTTGTGCAAATGTGTTTTGTTCCGTAGAATCAGTCAAACAAGGACTTTTGGATCAGCAGCACTGCTATAACATTGTGGAACTGTTGGATCAGACGTTCTGACTGTTGATCAGACGTATCTTAAGTACTGACTGTTGGATCAGACGTTCTGCTATAATGTACTAGGACTGTTGGATCAGAAGTTATTCTATAACGTAGTAGGACTGTTGGATCAGAAGTCCTTCCTTAACATATTTGGACTGCTCCATCCTGCTTGAAGGGACTTAAAACGTTTACGTCCTTAAAACCGTTCTGGTGCACCCCATGTTCCCAGAGCCCTCCCCTATTCTGGACTCTCACCTCGGGGTCGGTTAGGAGACGACGGCCACGGTGAGGTGGAATCTCCCCTGGATGGACGTCCGGAGAGGAGCTGATAGGAGTAGTAGCGTGGTTGGAAGCAGGGGCAGCTGAGTGAGCAGCAGGGTAAGAAGGCAATCTGGACTGAGAGGGAACTCCTCCAGCACCTCCACCAGGGTTGGGTTGTTGAACCACTTCCACTCCTCGTACTCCTGCAAGCCCTGTGGGGGGAGAAGGAGGAGGAGGAGGTGGATGTGGAGGTGGTGGTGGTGAAGGAAGAGGAAGGGGTGGGGGAGGAGGAGGAAGAGGAGCAAGAGGTGGAGGAGGAGCAACAGGTGGAGAAGGTGTTCGTGTTGGTGGAGGAGCAGGTGGTGGAGGAGGAGCAACAGGTGGAGGAGGTGGTGGTGTTGGTGGTGGAGCAGGCGGTGGAGGAGGTGGTGGTGTTGGTGGGGGAGCAGGCGGTGGAGGCGGAGCAACAGGTGGAGGAGGTGGTGGTGTTGGAGGAGGAGGTGGTGGTGTTGGTGGTGGAGCAGGTGGTGGAGGAGGAGCAACAGGTGGAGGAGGTGGTGGTGTTGGTGGTGGTGGAGCAGGTGGTGGAGGAGGGAGGTGGAGGATAAGGGGAGAATGTCTTGTGAATGTTGTCAGACTACAGCAGTGTTTCTAAACTTTTTTTGTGACTTTCACAGCACCATCCATTCTTCATTAAGACAACTAGAAAGGTTCTTTAATATTATTCTATAACTTATCAATAATTTAGCATTATTAAGTAAGCACTTATTCATTAATTCATAATTCAATTAATATTGTAGTGGGCTTGGCCTGTGAGCTAACTACTTGAATGTGTAGAATCCGATTTAATCTGATTATTGCCCAAAGGTGAATACGACGATATTTTCGATTCTTCAATGTGTAATACTTTCACTTTACTTTGATCTAATAGACACAACAAAGAGCACAAGATTGGAAGAAGTGATAGAAGTAGGAACACACTTGACATTTGTTTTGCTCGAAAGGAAACTTTTCCTTGACGTCTCATTACGTGAATAAAAGAATAGGCCTACACCTGCAACCATTTTAAAGGTAGAGCATAAGAAGATGAACAAGCTAACCGAGATTCACTAAGCTTTATTCTTTAACACTTTATCTAGAATATTTTTGATAACATCTGAATTTGAGAGCATAGCTTCTAGTGGGACTAAGACGTAAGTTGCACTTGTTCCCAGGTGTGCAAGAATTGACGCAACATTTGTGCAGCTGATTAACCTTATTTACCGACTACATATTTTCCGGCATCCCAGCGCAATTCAAAAAGACAGCAGTCCTTTCATAGCTACTTATCTTTGAAGATTTGAATATTGGGAACTATACTTTAACAAAAGGACTATATTTATAAGACGAAAACTGCCATACATTTTTTTTCTCCTGTGTCCACTGTCCTCAGCCTTGGTTTGCCATTGGCTGTGTGGCGAGAGGATAAAGATGGAGTCAGAGCATGAGCATGACTCAGCACCTGGCCTCAGCCAGCCCTTTCCACACATTGACAAAAACTCAGAGTGATCTGTGGGTGGCGCGGGTAATGGCCGTAGGTTACAGCGATCAAGGGCTTTCACTTGGGGGCCGACTCACCACGGCCTCGTGCTTGTTTTGTAGCGGTGCAAAGTTCATCACATGGGCTTTTAAAGCCAGGGAAATATCCTCAGCATTTCAGAGGCAAACATAATGGTTTCACTATTCAAAAGACATCAGAGGAGCACAGAAACATATGACCGATTTCAGCACCCAGCTAATAAAGCGGGGAAACTGAAAATGAATTCGCTGCTCATATTTATTCTACGTGGGCCGCACTCAACACATTATTCCTGAAGTTGTAATCGTATATCAGCGCTGGCAGGCGACGGCCGCCACCAGGCGAGGGGAAAGCTAAACAAAAAGCGACACACAGAAAAAACTAAAAAGTGACACACAAAGGATTTCGACTGAATCAGTGCTAATGCGTTTTGTTGGCTTTGTTTACCTTACTGAGGACCTCCAGTTTGTCTTCTCTCTGCTTCTCATTGGTTGCCAGTGAGGCAAACTGCTGCAGCAGGACAAGGGCTGGGCGGCGTGGTGATGTCCCAGGAAGTACTGGAAGACCTGGGAGATGGTGCATGGCGGGATGCGGTTCTCATCGGTCCAGTTACTGATCACCCCTGGAGAGACAGAACCACCCAGTTACTGATCACCCCTGGAGAGACAGAACCACCCAGTTACTGATCACCCCAGACAGCCAGCAAGACAGATAGACGGATAGAAGGATGAAGTAATGAGTACAACGTATTCATTCATTATTTTAAGTGTAAAAGAAGCGGCGTGGTCCTCCCGACACCCACCTAAGGCGGTGTTCCGCTCCTCCAGAAACTCCACCCTGACGATCTGGTTGACGGGCGGAGCATCCTCCAGCTTGTCTATGAGAGACATCACCAGGTCCTCGTGGTTTCCGGGGAAGATGCCCAAATGATCGCCAGGTCTGTAGCCCAGATTCTCATGGTTATTCGTGTGGAGCCGCACGAAGATGGTGGAGCGACTAGGAGAGAGAACAACATTGACGTTTATATTCAGCTCTAAATTGAATTTTTATGAACCTCTTCAAACCACAAACAACAAGGAGAATGACGTCCAGTCTGACACGACAGAGTAATGAGGTCATCGATCTAGGAGAGGACATCACATTCACCAGGGATCACCTCATCTTTAAACTCACACCTTAGCTTTGGACTCTCAAATGGAGCAGTTTCAAATGAAAACTCCTTTGTAGAAAACATATTTACTTTGACTTAGACGTCTGTAGATTTTGGGATTCGATCATCTTTGCCCCATAGACCTTCTTCTTGTGAACGCTTTGCAATGCTGTTTGACCACAAAAACAAAAGCAAACAACAAAAATCTTCATTAGAATGCATGGTATGCATGTTTCCATCACTTTTTTAGCTCATTTTGTTTACCATTATATGATGAGAAAAGGCCTACATGTTTTCCAGTTATCTATGTTGCTGAATACAGTGCTTTATTTGTACCGCTCAACAGTAAACAAACCGTCGGTGAGGGTGGGGGCCTCGGCTGTGTAGGTCAGCCGGAACTTGCTTTTCTTCCAGCTGCGGTCGTTGCTGATCAACGAGTGGTTGGCCTTCTCGATGTTCACATCATCACCGACGCAGAACACGTCACACGCAGCCTTCACCAACACACACACACACACACACAAACACACACACACACACACACACACACACACACACACACACACACACACACACACACACACACACACACACACACACACACACACACACACACACACACACACACACACACACACACACACACACACACACACACACACACACACACACACACACACACACACACACACACACACAGCGGGGACAAGGAAATGATGAGCCAAAGAGTGGAAGGAGAATAACCAATGGGAGGGAAGACTCCCCTTTACACCTCCTCTGACGCCTCATCCTTTTTCCAAAAGTAATGTTTAAAACTTTAAGTGCTTAAAATAAACATGTATTTCTTATATCAAACTAGGCCCATCTTTTACCAATTACCGGTACCATAAATAAACAGCTGTCCGAGTAATGGATGAAAAACAGTGTGGAATGTAAAAATATTTGAATCGTATAAGGTTAACTGCAAAAAAAAGAAAATGCATCTCTAAATGCATCTCATCATTACCGCGACAAATCCAATTACTAATGACCCCAATAAAGACCATCTTGGCGCAGGTTCTAAAGGCCAGTGCTTTTGTATAGCAACCTTAAAGACTTTCTCGTCCAAGAATCTGAAGGCCTGTGCTTTGGGAGACCAAACTTAAAACCCTTCTCGGTTCGGGTCCTGAGGGCCTCAGCCTTGATATAGCAACCTTAAGGACTATCTTGATCTAGGTTCTACAGGCCTGTGCTTTGGTATACCAACCTTAAAGACCTTCTCGGCCAAGAATCTGAAGGCCAGTGCTTTTGGAGACCAACCTTAAAGACCTTCTTGGCCCAGGTTCTGAAGGACTCCTCTTGGCCACAGAGCTCGTCACCCTCCCCCATGCGGAGGATGCGTTCGCCCCCCAGTTCCTCGAACAGCGTGTCCACGGCGTGGGCAAAGGCACAGAAGTGAGGATAGGCCCGCGAGCCAAGGCCAAACACAGAAAACCTAGAGAGATGCAAAGTCACGGGGAAGACAGAGAGGCAAGAGATACAGCTTTGTAGGGAATTGGTGTTCTTTCTTGCACTTGCGGCGAAAATACACAAACAAAGACACACACATACTCACTCTCGCCCACACACTCATACAGAGAGAGATAAAGAGAAAGGGACCAAGATTGAGTAAAGAAATGGAAAGAGATGCAATGGAGACTTAATCATTAAGATCCTTGACCAGATCGCTTCAAACTGTTGGTCACCCATGATTTGTGTTGTTTGTTAATCTTTTTAAAGATTGAAAGGTTTGATCTGCAGCTAAGCAGGTAGGAGTAGGTAGACTTGGTTTATCCTGTATACAGCATATATATCATTCATTATATCATATATAATTATACGTATATAAAGAGGAATTATGTATTTGATATATTACTCAGAACTTATGTTAACTTGTTTATGCAATATATAAATACTATTATGTAAATATATATGTTTATTTTATGGTTTCATATATTTTATATATTTATATATTTTACATATTTATATATTTTATATATTTTTTTATTAGAATTTTTAAAAACAAAAGCAATGAAAAAAGCATGAAACACAAAGAATATTGTTCTTGATATACTTGTCCCCTCGTACCATTTGAGCTCATCATACCATGTAACCTCATTATACCGTACGACCCCATAGTAACATGTGACCACCACCTACACCTTAATGTAAATCATCTGACCTGCAAGCACGCGTTTTCCATTTAGCTCTGCAATGTGGGAGAGATTTATTTATTATTTATTACACAGAGGAGGGAACAAAATACATTCATTATGTAATCCAATCTACATGAATGGTGCGTTGAATAGTATGCAGAACATTTTGTGGAAAAGGTGCAATAGATATTTCAATTATCATCAGTTAATTGCTTAGTGATCGCTTGAGGATTAACTCCTTTATCTAAAAGGTTTAAATTCATAACAATCTCAGATTCGATGTATGTTATACATATGAACTATTTCCTGAACACATTGGTCTGGGAACTAGAAAACATTTCTGGGGCTACACTCAGAGGTTAAACCTTCTGAGGTTAACCCCTCTACAGCACAAGACAAGGCTTTCAACAAGTCTCTGTTTAGGAACCCTAAGTAGATCTGAGGGCATCACCGCCAGATGCACGCATTGACTTTACAGGCTCTTTTCAGCTGCCATAGCAACCAGGTTAGCTGCCTCCAAGAAGCAAGAGCTGCTATGCTATTACGCTCATCTCAATAATAACTGCAAAATAATCAGAAACTAGATGTGGGTTGTGCTTCGCGAAAACCAAGTTTTGGTTTTATATTGAGAGGAAAAGAAAAAAAACGAAGAAAGGAAAAATATTTTGAAGAAAATAATATTTTGAAGAAAAACTCGATTACAAGCACCTTTTCAAAAGAGATTTGAAAGGTGCTACTGAGAGCATTGTCTTGCCTCATCAGGAGCCCTGATGAAAAGCAAAGTTGCTGCAGTTGTGACATTTGGTGTATCATTATCTGTTCTTGTCTGTTCCCAACTTTTGTATTGTTCATTGTCTGCTCTGAATGTTTGTATGTTTTTTGTGAATCGTCTCATACTGTGTAGCAATTGGACTGAAAGCCCTCTGGGATTGTGTATAAAGTTAGAACTTTAAAGCTCTCCCTTCGTTTCAACGCCTGGTTTTGGAAACGGGAGAACGGGAGGCACAGCTCTTCTCCACATTTACATTTATATTTAGATTTGGGAGACGCTTTTATCGGTGAGGTGCTGTGACACCGTCACAGTTGCGGCCACATGAGAGCTGATGGTCAACGTTTCCCTCCTTTCAAACCTACCAACGCTCATCACCACCTCGAGGCTGTTGCTACGCCAACAGCAAGCACCACATATTCCGCATTACACGCACAAACACACACACATGCAAATACACATAAACAGTTTGGTTCTGGCACATGGTGTGATGCATTTCAGAAAGACTTTGATTTGATGACAGTTCTGCCGAACTGTATGTGCATCACAAGGGCTGGGCTGGTGGGTTTTTATGAGCCTACCTGACATTGGCGAAAGGTCCAGTGCTCTCAAAGTTGACCCTGGCCTCTGGCTCGTCGCTGGAGGACTTGCGCGTGTCCTGAGGTAAGAGGGACACACTGTTTGAAGCGGACCTTGTAGCCTCCTATGGGGAACAGAAGACACAGCCAATGGATAATGAGTACTGCATGAAGCGATACGTTATCAAAAAAGGATTAACCTTGAGAAGTGAAATGGGCCCTGGCTCTCCAAGGGCATGATTAAACCTCAGTTGGTGCTGTTGAGTAAAAGTAATGTTTAATTTTCCAAAAGTAATGTTTAAGTTAAGTAAAGTGAAGTAAATGTCAAGCTGTGTTACTACTCTGTAGTTCCAAAAGATCATGCCAATGGAAACTAAATTGGCACCCATACAGGTGTTACAAATGGCACCCATACAGGTGTTACAAATGGCACCCATACAGGTGTTACACATGGCACCCATACAGGTGTAAGGCATGGCACACATACAGGTGTAACAAATGGCACCACATACAGGTGTAACAAATGGCACCCATACAGGTGTTACACATGGCACCCATACAGGTCTAAGACATGGCACCCATACAGACAGGGCACCCATACAGGTGTAACAAATGGCACCCAGGTTTTACACATGGCACCCTGGTACCAATACAGGTGTTACACATGGCACCAGTACAGGTGTAACACATGGTACCCATAGAGGTGTGAGCCAATAACCAATATGGCTTTAGGTAAAGAAAGAGTAAACTCACTTCCTGTCCTCTGTGCTCGATGTCGGGTGTCGCGTCTCCATCAAGGCTGCCCCAAATTTCTGCAATGAACCAAGAGACAGAGGAGATGCTTTTGGGGTGCTGTGTGTCAGAGTGGTGTCAGCAGAGTGGCAGGTGTCGTGCACGGTGAAACGCGCTCCCAAGGCTTCAGGAGCACAAAGTCAGCTGGGTTACAACGTTCGATTTGCAATCACGGGGCCGCTGGGTGCCTGAGCCCCCCGCTGTGCATCTCACCGGGTTCCCAGGCTCCTCATCTCACGGTGGAATTCGTGAGCAGGATAAAACATACCCCCTGTTTATAAAGTAATGACTGTGTATGCACTATATAACATACCCTATATTTATAAAGTCATGACTGTGTATATAGTATATAACATACCCTATATTTATAAAATAAGGACTGTGAATACAGTTCATAACATACCCTATATTTATAAAATGAGTACTGTGTATACAGTTCATAACATACCCTATATTTATAAAATGAGTACTGTGTATACAGTTCATAACATACCCTATATTTATAAAATGAGTACTGTGTATACAGTTCATAACATACCCTATATTTATAAAATGAGTACTGTGTATACAGCATGTAACAAACCTCTCCATTCTCAGGAGGATCTCCATTGCCGAATGTGCTGGTCACCACCAGAACCAGTGTCTCATGTTTCAAGATCCACGACGTCGTACTACGTCCAAGCCAATTGACCTGGAGGAGAAACAACGTATCATGACCTTTAAATGTCTCTATTCCCCCACCCACCAACAGATAAAGTTATATTGAAGACATTAACAACAGAGCAGCTCCTGGAAGAGTTCACACTGTGCTGTAATACATCATTGAAAGTTGAGAGTGAAAACAGGCATTCATGATTTTCTCACTGAGGACTTAAAGAGTAATATATTGTGTCCTATAACTATGTACACATGTACAAATGGTCACTTTTCAGCTGAACAATGAAGCGAAATCAACACGCAATGACAAAATGATTGATTCGGCTCAACCACAGCCACTTACCCACTAACCCAACACCCTACACCTACACACACACACACAACACACACAACAGCACACCACGCACACACACACAACACACACAACACACACACACACACAACACACACACACAACACAGACCAATGCACAATCCATCTCCTGTATGAATGAATCACATGAAAAGATGAGAATGTCCTCAAGACAAGAACCCCACAGAATGAATGACAGCTCCATCATTCACATTCCTGTGTATTTTTTATGATTACACCATTTTTCTTATGCAAACACATTTACAGCAGGATGCACTCTAAAGAAACAACAAGCTCTACACTCAGACTGTCCTCTCACCGTAGCACTGACCACAGGCACTAAACAGATCAAATAGAGACAGAGGGAGGGAGACGGGAAAGGAATCGGGAGAGAGAAAAGGAGAGAGAGAGGAGAGAGAAGAGGGGAGAGAGAGAGAGGAGGAAGAGAAGAGAGAGAGAGAGAGAGAGAAGAGAGAGGAGAGAGAGAGAGAGAGAGAAGACACAACACGCCGCCACCAGAGACAGCAGAGACAGACAAGACGAAAGGAGAGACAGAGTGAAGTGGCTTTAAATGCGGACAGAGATATGGAGAGAGAGAGAGAGGAGAGAGAGAGAGAGAGAGAGAGAGAGAGAGAGAGAGAGGAGAGAGAGAGAGGAGAGAGAGAGAGAGAGAGAGAGAGAGAGAGAAGGGGGGGGGAGAGAGAGAGAGAGAAGGAGGGAGAGAGAACAGAGACAAGAAGGGAGGACGAAAGGGAGAGACCACAAGAGAGAAAATAAAGTATCCGAAAAGACACATGCGTTCTCTACTCATACGCTATTTCACCTGCACAGCTAGCTTGGTTATGCCAGGAGGTGAAAGAGAAAGAGAGCCAGATAGAGACGTATACGAAAGAGTAGGGGAAGAGGGGAAGAAGAGGATCCTGAACCCACTGGGAATAGACACTATGTGGCTGAGGTCAGACAAAACCAACACAGCCAACGCAAGAAACAGTTTTTCTTGCTTCTTTTAAATGCATGCAAAGTGAAGGCCACTTTTTTTGCCGGTTTCAGGCTCTGAATTCCTGCCCACCATTTAAAAATGATTGGCATTTTACGAGGGTTCTGGCATCGCCATGACATTTTAAATCATGATTCATTTTGTACGCGGGATGAACGAGATTATGCCGGAGAAATCCCTTCAATAACATGTTGAGTCCTGTAGAAAAACGTTTGATTCTCCCCTCTAAGGATATTTTAAAGACTATGGATTCTGCTGTCGTAGCTGTTTTAAAAAAAACATTGTGATAATCCGGCTAACAGGATGATAATCCGACTAGTCATTCTTACCTTGGCATCAAATGCATGCTTGAAGATCTCACAGAGCGTCTTAGCGTAGTCGTGGGATTTGCCCGTCTCTGTGGCAAACAAAATGGTGGCTTTGACCCGCTTGGCCATGGCTTGACCCATCAGCTTGGCAGAGAACTTCACTGCCCTGGAGAAGATACAGATAGATAAAAGGATAGAGAGAGAAGATAGGTGGAGAGAGACACAGTGAGAGAGAGAGACACACAGAGAGAAAGAGAGACAACAAGAAAGAGAATGATAGAGGAATATAGAGAGAGGGAGAAATAGAGAGACAGAGAGATAGAAAGAGAGCATGACAATGAGAGAGAGAGAGAGAGAAGAGAGAGAGAGAGAGAGAGAGAGAGAGAGAGAGAGAAGAGAGAGAGCGAGAGAGAGAGAGAGAGAGAAGAGAGAGAGAGAGAGAGAAGAGAGAGAGAGGGAAGGGAGAGAGAGAGAGAGAGAGAGAGAGAGAGAGAGAGAGA
>OLKM01000776.1:0-7500 GCA_900291075.1 Melanogrammus aeglefinus
AATGTCCCCAGGAGGCTGCAGAGAAGGACTCTGAATGAAGAAGCAGCCTGTCTTTGTTAACATGCGTGTGCGCATTCTTCGGATGCACCACACGTGTGTAAAATGTAATTGGTTGTTGCATTGTAAACCGATGTAACCACCAATGTTACATACTATCTACTGCACAAACCTTTCATAATACTGCTGGTCAGAAATATAAAGGCTTCTACTTACTAAGTACATACTTCTGGACACCTCTGGGTATTCATGACGGTTTTTCATTTTTGTTGCCTGTGGTGATCACGTGACAACATTATGTAGCCATTATGGATTATATAAGCCATTAACTGCACCTAATTTGAAACACACAGTTGTCCTGGCTATCTGTCAGGGTTTTATAACACATGTGTAAACACTTTACAGTAACACAACAGTAATCATTTTAAGAAACGTTTGTCTAAAAGCAGACGTTTCTTGTATGGGTGCCTCCATTCCTCATGCGCCATCTTTTCTCCTGTCTGTCAGACGTGTGTATGTGTGTGTGTGTGTGTGTGTGTGTGTGTGTGTGTGTGTGTGTGTGTGTGTGTGTGTGTGTGTGTGTGTGTGTGTGTGTGTGTGTGTGTGTGTGTGTGTGTGTGTTTGTGGTGCTCATGGTTGGCTCCTTCAGACCACGCCAGCCTCTTTTTAATTCCATCTGCTGCCCTATCTGCTGCTTTGACGGGCAGCCCAAGCTCTCTCTCTCTCTCTCTCTCTCTCTCTCTCTCTCTCTCTCTCTCTCTCTCTCTCGACCCTCTCTGCTGCTCTCACGCGCAGCCCAATCTCTCTCTCTCTCTCTCTCTCTCTCTCTCTCTCTCTCTCTCTCTCTCTCTCTCTCTCTTGAAACACACCCCCACACACCACCATCATCCTCATCATCAGTAGCGAGTGGGGATGCTGAAGGGCACCATGGTGACATTTCCGCTAGTCTTCTAGCGGATGGAAACTTTGTTGACAAATCCCTGGCACACCGATCGATAGTTTCTCATGTGCCAAGTGCTTTAAAAGATTCGACCCCGGAACCCTGACATATATATCTCTCTCTTTTCATTCTTGGCAACATCTGTTGGAAATGTTCATCCACTTTCAACTTACGTTGTGATCACCTGTGATGGTAATGCAATCAAGGAGATGCTTGTTTCTCTTGCATTTATTGCGCTCAAAATAATGACAGTGGACCGGTCCCAAGGTGATCTCTTCCACAGGTTGTGTTCAGGTGGACGGTGAGGACGGATCTTGTGATTGTAATTGAACAGACACATACACACTTCCCCATGGGGCTCTATCTATTACCTTGGCTGCAAGCTGCTGCCGCTTCTGCCGCAAGGCAAGTGCGCCTGTTGGTGTATGCGTGTCCACCTTAACGTTACCCATTCTCTGTTCAGCACCTAGGGGTGCTGATTTCAGGATCTTCTTTAGTTTGTTGTGCGCTTCAAAAGCGCACGACAAACTAAAGAAGATAGTGCAAATGATGGGATTAAAGCATAGTTGTGTTTATACAATTTTTTTGTTCATATTGTATCAACAGTTTGTAATCAGAGTTTTTTTTCTTGCAAAATAGAAAAAAATGGATATCGGCGGTTGTGAATTTTAGAAGGTTAGACGGCGATTCTGAGCGATGCCACCCCCCACCCTAGTAAAGTTGCATGTTTGTGCACCATGTTGTGTGGCTCTTTGTATGATGTGCTCATAGTGAGTGTTTGTGTGTCTGTGTGTGTGTGTAAGTGTGTTGTATGTGGATGTGTGTGTGTGTGTGTGTGTGTGTGTGTGTGTGTGTGTGTGTGTGTGTGTGTGTGTGTGTGTGTGTGTGTGTGTGTGTGTGTGTGTGTGTGTGTGTGTGTGTGTGTGTGTGTGTGTGTGTGTGTTGTATGTGGATGTGTTTGTGGCCCGTGTTGATATGCGTCGTCGACTGTTTGTGTTTGAGTGTGTTGCTGACTGGGAGTGGGAGGGAGGCTGGCTGTGATTGGGAGGAGGTCCAGCATGGGATGCAGCAGGCTGAGCCCCACCTGCACCGCCCAGCAGCCCCTGAGAGCACGACAGGCATCGCACTGTGGAGGAGCAGGTGGGGGGTGGATGAAGGTTAGGGTGGTGGTGAAGGGCGATGTTGCTGGTGTTCCCGGCATTGGTAAAGGTGGTGTAGGTGGTTGTGGCGGTCGGGGGGGGGGGGGTGCTGTTTTTTTATGTTTGTGGTTGGGGTTGAGGTGGTAGTACTTACTGCGGGAGGAGGTAGTGTTGGATGTAGTTTTGATGGTGGTGGATCTGTTGGTTGAGGGGGTGGTTTTGAGGAAGTCAGTGGTGGTGGAGAGATGGTCAGGTGGAGAGGGATATACAGATACAGATGGATGGGTGGATAGATGGATGGACGGACGGACGGACGGACGGACGGACAGACAGATAGATAGATAGATAGAGTCAGGGGGAGGGATTGGTAGATGGGCAGATACCTGGAGAAAGAGAGTGATGGAGGAGAAATAGGTGATACGAGCTCGATGGGAGATTTATTTATTTCCTGTGGAGGGAGAAAGGCAGGGTGGGTTTTGTGAGAATGCTGAGAAGTGTTCATCGTGTGTGTGTGTGTGTGTGTGTGTGTGTGTGTGTGTGGTGTGTGTGTGTGTGTGTGTGTGTGTGTGTGTGTGTGTGTGTGTGTGTGTGTGTGTGTGTGTGTGTGTGTGTGTGTGTGTGTGTGTGTGTTTGTGTGTATATTGTGTGCGATGGCTTTGTAATGAAAGCAGTGGACAGCCAGCGGTCTGGGAACCCTCTGGACATGTTGACAGATGTCAGTCACATTGTGGGACAATGGGCTCCCCCGTGTCTGTCTGACCACCCAGCACTACTTCTTTTACCGGGTGTATGTGTGTGTGCACAGGTTGTGTATTTGTGTACAAGTTGTGTGTGGATGGAGTTGTTTACCCTTTTTAATTCAATGTTGTATCCACTGCTCTCCCTAGAACACCATCTCTGGTATCCCTTCATGGGTCGAATATCTTTTACTTATCACACAGACCACCATGACAACCCCCTTACATGGGACCTATCAATCAAATAGATGAAGATACCTTTCCCTTTGTGTGTGTGTGAGTGTGTGTGTGTGTGTGTGTGTGTGTGTGTGTGTGTGTGTGTGTGTGTGTGTGTGTGTGTGTGTGTGTGTGTGTGTGTGTGTGTGTGTGTGTGTGTGTGTGTGTGTGTGTGTTTGTGTGTGTGTTTCATGCAGCTCATGTTATGGAGATCCCTGTCCAAGGTCAGATTTGTGCGACATGCAGTTGTCTAATCACACACAATTTGCGTTGTGTGTGATTTGTATGTTGTGTGTTGTGTGTGTGTGTGTGTGTGTGTGTGGGTTCGTACACACGTATGTAATATTCTCTGTGACTACGTGCACATGTTACTAGTATGGACAGGATTGCTTGTGTCCGCGTGTGTGAGTGAGGGTTTGCATATTAAATGTTTCTGTGTCAAAACATAACTCACGTGTGTTTGCTGTTTGTTGAATGTCTGCATTTGTTTATGTTTTAATATGTCTGTGTGTGAACGTGTTTGTCTGCGTGTTTGTCTGTGTATGTGTATGCAGTCGAAATATGTGTGTATGTGATTGTGAGTGTGTGCGTGTTTGTGAGAGTGTGTATGTGTGTGTTTGGGGTTAGGGGCCCTCCATGTCTCTGTAGAGCTCTGTATTTTAGTGTCATGCTCTGGAGACTCACAGACAAATGAATTCATTTATTGACACCGCTGACACGTCTCAGTGACTTTGTAAAATGAACAATTGATCAGACCCGTTCACTCTTCCCCCCTCTCTCTCTCTTTCTTGCTCCCTCTCTCACCCACACACTGTTATACGCTCCCTCTCTATCTCTTTTCTCTCTGCATTGGCAATCCTAATTCCTGTCGCCATCTCTCCTCCTGCCTCTCTCCCTCATTGCACACTGTTGCTGCTCCCCTCCCCATTCTCCATTTTAATCTCTTTTCTAACTCCAATCTGCTGGCCTTACTCCTTCTCTCCCTCTTTATTCCCCTCTCTCTCTCTACCTCTCCCCTTTAACCCTCCCTGCCTCTCTGTGTCTGTCTCTCTGTCTGGCCCTCACCTTGGCAGGCTAATTGACACTTGTGACGTGCACAGCAATCTGTATAATGAAGTGTCTCTTGCCCGCGTCCAGCTGGTCAGCAGCACACCGACACAACCCAGACGTCCGGTCTGCTGACGCCGCGTCTCTGAGTGGGTTTAAGACAACACATAACCGAGTGAGAAGGATGGCGGAAGAAAGACTGTCTAGAAGTATAGAGCTAACAGGGTTGTGTGTAAATGTACCCTTCCCATGTCTTAACCGCACACTATGCGTGCCGTAGTTTTGTGCACTGCTCAGGGGGTCTTGTGGCACGTGGACTGGGGTACACCGGGACCCAGAGGGCGGCTTCTGGACGGGATGCGCCGAGAGGCGTTCATAGCTCGGCTCCTGTTTCAGATTAGCACGCTCGCTAACTGCTAGCTTCACAACAAGGGGGCAGCCGCTCAAAGGCTTAGCGATCATGAAGGTCGTTTAGGCTGAGAGAGGGAGAGACTCAGGAGGACAAGCAAGATGAATGGCCATGCTATAGTGTGTGTGTGTGTGTGTGTGTGTGTGTGTGTGTGTGTGTGTGTGTGTGTGTGTGTGTGTGTGTGTGTGTGTGTGTGTGTGTGTGTGTGTGTGTGTGTGTGTGTGTGTGTGTGTGTGTGTGTGTGAGAGAGAGAGTGGGTGGTGTGTGTGTGTTGTGTGTATCTCTGTGTGTATGTGTATGTGTGGTTGTGTGTGTGTGTGTGTGTGTGTGTGGTGTGTGTGTGTGTGTGTGTGTGTGTGTGTGTGTGTGTGTGTGTGTGTGTGTGTGTGTGTGTGTGTGTGTGTGCGAGAGAGAGAGTGGGAGGGTGTGTGTATGTATCTCTGTGTGTATGTGTGTGTGTGTGTGTGTGTGTGTGTGTGTGTGTGTGTGTGTGTGTGTGTGTGTGTGTGTGTGTGTGTGTGTGTGTGTGTGTGTGTGTGTGTGTGTGTGTGTGTGTGTGTGTGTGTGTGTGTGTGTGTGTGTGTGTGTGTGTGTGTGTGTGTGTGTGTGTATGTGTGTGCGTGCATGGGGGGGGGATTCAGGGGACAGGGCTGCTATGCCACTTCATGCTTTTCTCACTTTAAATCTCTGGCTTCTACTCATCTCCTCCCTGATATGCACTGAAGGAGAGGAGACACCCATTCAAAGTTTCATTACGGCTGGGGGGCACTCTCTCTCTCTCTCTCTCTCTCTCTCTCTCTCTCTCTCTCTCTCTCTCTCTCTCTCTTCTCTCTCTCTCTCTCTCTCTCTCTCTCTCTCTCTCTCTCTCTCTCTCTCTCTCTCTCTCTCTCTCTCTCTCTCTCTCTCTCTCTCTTTCTCACATTTAAATGAAAAAATGTGTTGCCAAAGCATGGAAATAAATATGTACATAAAATAGTATATCATGCAACATATTACATATATATATATATATATATATAGAGAGGAGAGAGAGAGAGAGAGAGAGAGAGAGAGAGAGAGAGAGAGAGAGAGAGAGAGAGAGAGAGAGAGATGTGTATATATATATATATATATATATATATATATATATATATATATATATATATATATATATATATATATATATACTAATATATATTTATATATAATATATAATAATATATATATATACAAATGATACATAGATTATAGATTATGAATTGCATATGAGTTGATTATGAGTTGTTGTATCTGGTCTTTTTGGGATTTTGTGAAATCTGGAGCGTGGTTTGTATGATTTGGGAAGAATTGTAATAGTAACAATTTTTCCGGATTTATTTATTTTGGTAGAGTTTATGAAAGAGTGTGTCTCTGTCTGTATTTCAGCTGTACAAAATATTATTTTTGATTTAACCATTGGTTTCTATCATGACTGGTTTCAACAGTTGATTTGTGGTCACTCAGCCTGTATTTTTTAAACATATTATTTTTCAAGGGGGGTTACATTATTAAGTATGGAGCTAATTAAATATCCCCTTGTTTGGGACATCTGTAGATCAGTAGTAATCTGTAGCATCTCAATTTATCTATTGATTCCATTTTCCATTGATCTAAATATTCTCATGCATTAGTACATGTGGCATTCTTGTTGTGATATGGATAGAGAAAGTACTGGATGGATTTCCCTCTGGGTAGTTGGGAGAGTGCTTGTTTGGTTCTGTCTATTAGCAACATACACACTAGAGAGGGTTCCAGAATTTAATAATTCTCTTTTCAGATTTTAGGATTTCGAGTGAAATCGGCCCAATTCATGTCTGTGTTCAAGGTTGGCCCAGCCTCTGTGGAATTTCATGTGTTTTTACAAAATTCAAAATGCTATTTTTTTAATGGGGTAGGACCCAATTTTGTCACATTTTGTTTGGGGCCTAACTTGTTTGTGAAGCAAGTTCACAAAATATTGATTTAGTTTATTCTTGTCAAACTATAATTTTTAACAAAGTGTACACAAATCCTAATGAGAACATCAGTATGTCCATGTTTCCTATTTGGATTGTTAAGTTCACAGTGCACGGCAGCTGCAGGTCATATTAGCGGCGGTTGTGTGAGAGGCTGCCGGGTTATGGTGTGTGTGAGCTGGTTACAGATCAGCTCATGTGTTGATTGATTAAATCAACTTTTAAGTGGTGAATATAGAAGAGCTGAAAGATGAACAACCGAGGCTAGATGAGTCTGTGTTCTGTTAGGAGTAACAGAACACAGACTAAGCAGTGTTTGCCACCCAGTATAGGAGAATATACAGTGCAGGACTTAGGCTTTATACAGAGTGAGGCTTTTTACAGCGTAGGACTCAGACTATAAAGCGTAGGACTGAGACTATACATTGTAGGCCTTAGGCTTTTTACACAGTCGGACATCTGAACTGCTTGCTTCAAATTCCCAAATAAATAACACATTTCAAATATGAATAAACAATCAGTATATACAAACACAGATAGTTTAACATTCTACGTTAGTGTGTGTGTGTGTGTGTGTGTGTGTGTGTGTGTGTGTGTGTGTGTGTGTGTGTGTGTGTGTGTGTGTGTGTGTGTGTGTGTGTGTGTGTGTGTGTGTGTGTCTTTGAGATGTTCTTCAAGCTAGTACACGTGTGTCCGTACCTTCTTAAGTTTGGAACGAGGATGCGTCTAAAAAAAGGTCTACCAAGGAGTGAGTGGAATAGCCAATGGAGACGGTGCTAGTGAATCAACGTTCATCAATCATCCCCGAATGAGAGCTAAAAAATAGTCTAACCCCATGAATATTGCAGAAACACCGGTTTGTCTGTAATAGTGAGAAGGGGAGGGCGGGGGATAGGAGAGGGGGAACTACAACAGTAGACAGGCTTCTGCGTGCCCTGGAGGTGCCCACTTTGTGCCTTTCCTTCTCCGCCATCCGTCTTCACAGCGAGGAGAGACATCGACTTCTAATCGTGGGATCCGCTTTATTCCGCAGCGCTGGATT
>OLKM01000776.1:12500-20000 GCA_900291075.1 Melanogrammus aeglefinus
TGTGTGTGTGTGTGTGTGTGTGTGTGTGTGTGTGTGTGTGTGTGTGTGTGTGTGTGTGTGTGTGTGTGTGTGTGTGTGTGTGTGTGTGTGTGTGCATGTGTGTGCGCTAGTGATGTGCAGCATGGAGGTTTCATTCTGCCTGGGGGAAGGTGAACCCATTGTAAACAATGTATCTGACAGAATCTAGGCCTTCACATCTTTTCCCCTTAGTGTGTGTATGTGAGTGTGTGTGACCACCTGAACATGTGTGTGCGTTCGTGCCTGTGCCTCCGTGTGCACGTTTTTGTAAGCACCCCAACTGTGTGTGTGTGTGTGGGTGTGTGTGTGTGTGTGTGTGTGTGTCTGAGCACCTGAACATATGTGTGTGTATGTGTGTGTGTGTGTGTGTGTGTGTGTGTGTGTGTGTTGTGTTGTGTGTCTGTGTGTGTGTGTGTGTGTGTCTGTGTGTGTGCCTGTGTGTCTGTGCGCGTGCGTCAGTGTGTGTGTGTGTGTGTGTGTGTGTGTGTGTGTGTGTGTGTGTGTGTGTGTGTGTGTGTGTGCAGGGCTTTGTGCAAGACCATTGAGACCCCCTTGGGTGGACGGCTCTCTCTGACCGAGTGTCTTTGTACCACTCCTCCCCATCACCCTCTCACCCCTCTCAACCCCCCACCCCCCTCTCACTCCCCAGAGACTTACCTCTGCGTGAGTTCGAGGAACGAGAGGAGCAGGAAGAGGAGGAGGAGACGCAGCAGCAGGAGGAAGAGGAGGAGGATAAAGAGGAAGAGGAGGAGTGTGTGTGTGGGGGTGGGTGGGTGGGCAGTGGAAGCGAGCATTCTGGCGGGAATGGCGGGAGGGGCCGTGCTGTAGAGGTCACGGGGGCGCAGGGGGCAGGGGAGCTTCAGGTCACAGACGAGCAGTCCCAGGACGGTCTGCAGGTGAGAGGACAGCCCTTCATAGCCCTTATGGTGACGGCCAATACACACGTCTCCAGGCTCTGTGTCTCTCTCTACAAATATCTTTAGTCTCTGTATCTCTCTATACACATGTCTCCAGGCTCTGTATGTCTCTAAACAAATGTCTTCAGTCTCTGTATCTCTGTATACACTCGTCTCCAGGCTCTGTGTCTCTCTCTACAAACATCTTTAGTCTCCGCATCTCTTTATCCAAACGTCTTCATCTCTGCATCTCTTTATCCAGACGTCTTTAGTGTCTACACACACACACGCACACTCACATGCTTTTGGTCTCTACATCTTTTCATCTTTCATCTTATCTTACGTTTTACACCAATCCCAGGTTTCACATGAAACAACATAATTTCCGTTGGGTAAAACTGTCGGAATATTAAAAAAATCACTCTATATTTTTTTTGGTTTGACCTTGGAGTTGACTATAGAAAAAATCAATCCAAATCTCATTGGCTCATTTGTTGAGATTCTTTCACTGATCTCTCTTCATACTCTCTCCTTCTATCACCCCCCTTCCCCCCTCTCTCTCTCTCTCTCTCGCTCTCTCTCTCTCTCTCTCTCTCTCTCTCTCTCTCTCTCTCTCTCTCTCTCTCTCTCTCTCTCTCTCTCTCTCTCTCTCTCTCTCTCTCTCTCTCTCTCTCTCTCTCAGGATGAAGGTGTGGGCGAGATCAGCTCGGCCCTGGCAGGTGGCCCTGCTCGTCGCCGCGGTGATGCTCTGCGCTGACCCTGTGTCCGCCGGCAACCGTAACCATCGGGGACAGACAGGTACAGAGGGTCTCCCCCCCCATGCCCCTGCGTGCCCCTGCGTGCCCCTCCAACCCCCCCCCCCAGTGCCACTAGAGGTTAATTACCCTGTCAGCGGGGTAGAAAAATACAGGTTTCCGAGCGGCTTGTCATTAACTCAGTTACCCGTATCGTCGGTGTGGGGGCGTGGTTAAGGTGGGGGTGTGTCTCAGCTGGTCCAATTTGCTCCGTCCCTCAACCTGACAGACTGTTATCCAGACAGGCCGAGCGCGGTTGGGGCTGCGATACAAACAGGAGCTGAATGATGGAGCCCGTATAGCGGGTGGCACTTAAGCTGTCAGGGACTGTCGACACAAATAGATCAGTGGTGGTGAGGCGGGCTGCCAGTATGGATGGAGCCCTGCCACTGCCCTCCTACTAGTCTGGGGTTACGCCCTTCCTTAGGCTCATGGGCCGGTGAGTTACAACAAATAAGAATCATCATTTGGACCCAACATGTTGCCACATTGTTCGCTTATGTCATTTGTTCCTACTTTTTCTGCAGTAGGAATAAAATCAGTGCACCGACCAGCCCTAACTACACCATCACCACCACCACCACCACCACCACCACCACCACCACCACCACTATCCTCTGAATAAGATCTCTCTCCAGCCCCCCCCCACAGGGGCCGCTGTGTGTGGACCCCAACTCCTTTATGTGTTCGGCGTTCTCACCTCCTTCCTAATTACGACGTTTCCTGTTAATTAAGCCTCCGTTTTCTAAACTCTTCGCCCCCTGCTTGTTGTGTCTCCTGACGCAAGGTGACCTTTAGGTGCCACGGAAACGCCACCAGCAACCGTCTCCACGGTGACGGACTGTCTCTGCGGTGACGGATGGTGTTGCTGTGCTTTTGACCGAGAGCAGTCAGCGGCGTGAAAAAAAATTGTGTGTGTGTGTGTGAGCGGCCGCTAAAGGCGATAATGCCACTAATTGCCGTTTCAGTGGACTGTGAAGGTTACCCCCAGTCAATCTACAGCCCCACTGCTCCAAATACACACACACACATAGCCCCTCTCCCCCACTCCCCCCCCTCTGAATTGAGCCTCATTGTGAAAAGCGCCAGAAGATTCGCTCCACAATCAACTGCAGTGTTTCCCGTTTTGCGATGCTCACTAATTGGTGGGAGTTTAGAAGTTGCTGGCTGTGAAATGCAGAGCGACGCAAACACATTTCTAGAGGGGGGAAGATATAATTGGCTGTGCAATATGGCTGCCAGGCTAAATTGTTTTTCTCCTGTTTTGTGTTACGGTGTGGTCAAATCATTTTTCCCGGGCAGGTCAATGAGGCATTTGTTGTGAGCCCGATGTAAAGCGGTGCCATTTGTAACCACATGGTGGCTCTGGAGCTTTACAAATGTCTTCTTTTTCATGCGTTTTTTTCATCCCACTCACTTTCTCCTTGTTATTCTGAAAGACCATACGAGAGCCTATAGAGGGGCACCGTGTTGTCTTACCATGTTAAAAAATGTCTTGTTAGTGCAAAAACAATGATGAAATATAGATATCTAACCCTTGCACACAGCCTAACCTACACACACCCTAACAAACACACACACGCACACACAAACACACAGACACACAAACACATAGATACACACACAGACACACACCCTAACAAACACACATACGCACGCGCACACACACACACACACACAACGCCCACACACACACACACACACACACACACACACACACACACACACACACACACACACACACACACACACACACACACACACACACACACACACACACACACACACACGCAATCCCCAGCACCCATCCACCCACACGCAAATACACACACACACAAACATGTGCACACTGACCAGCTCCCACCATACAACATCCACCGACACGCATACAAAGACACACAGACACACACACACACAAGCAACCCCTCCACCTCTCCACCCATCCACCAACATACACCCCCCCACACACACACCCCCCCCCACACACACACACCACACACACACACACACACACACACACACACACACACACACACACACACACACACACACACACACACACACACACACACACACACACACACACACACACACACACACACATTGTTATCCCGATAAATGAGAACAGTTAGACGTGGTCCTGGAGGAAGAATAGGGTATGAGGACGATGTGTGTCGTAGCCTTTGTTTGTGTATGTAGGACAGGTAATACTTGAATGTCCTCTCAAAAGGTTATAGAATATAAATACGTACACATAAATTCTGCTTTTCCATGTCACAAGTGTCGTGTCCAGGATGCTTTCGTTTAATGGGACGAGGGAAACGGACACAAACAGGGATATCGAGGGGACTAGCTCGGCGCTCAATCTCGTCAATGTCAAAGAGCTTCAAGGCGTTAGCAAACAGCGGCATCTTCTACAGCAGTAGACCAATACTGAATCAGAAAGCAGACACACAAACACTTCTCAGAACCTCAAACCTCCATTGCACCACTGCCGTATGTACTCATATATTTATATATACACCTGTTTATATACAGTAGTTAGCATAACCTGTGATATTGCAGTTCCGTAAGTGAAATTGCAACAGCAATAGATGAAAAATTGTTCGAACAAGTGTGGATGATTTTCTTGTCAGTCAAAGTGAATGGTAATCCTGTGGTTGTCAACGGATACAGTGGTAGGAAATGGGCCAGTCCATGTCACACAGATTCTGTTATTGCAGCAATTGTGACAAAAAGGATTCGACCACGTTCATATTTTGAACACATAGTTGTTTTGTAAATGTACCAGTGTTGGCTGCGACCCCAAAGCGCCACCTAGGGTTTAGAGGGGACTCGGACCAATACAGAGTAAAACTCAAGTTTAGAAAAAAAGGCTTCCAGACGCCCAACTTTGTTCCTGAGTTCACCAGTTCATAGACAACCGATTACACATGATCCCTTCAAAAATGGAAATCACAAATATATCCCTCTCATGATAAATGTTCCTTCCTCAACTGTTGGACAGAGCATCAGACAGAAATGGACTCATCCAAATGAATTCCAGAGCTAGGCCAATAGCGTCCCTCCTTGCAGTGATCCCATTGGTGCTAAAGTCCTCAAGCCACCTGGAGTAAAACACCTCCAGAGATTTAAAAGGCATTAAACAACTGAGAAAGCAGGCAGGAAATGTTAAAAGCATTACCCCTTTTTTTTGCATTTGAGTCCTTAATACCACATGCACAGCATTTCCTCTCTCCAACGGGCATCACTGGCCAAGGCCCGCCCTCATTAACAGGTGAGTCCTTTCAGTCGAGGGATCCAATCAGAGACTCTGCACCTCAGCGCATTCTGCTGTGTGTCGCGAGACTTCAGTGGGGAAAACACACTAGCACACGTCATGGTCAAATTAAACCGCTTGTGAGCATGACGTTAATAAAAACATGCATCACAACCTCCTGACGCTCACTCTAACACTCGTGCAAAGGGTCATATATAACCCACATGCATTAAAAGAGTGCGACACTCTGAACAGTGTAAACATATAAAAAGCGGCATGACAAAGCAGTCCCATCTCAGTGACATGCCACCCCACTTCATGGCTTGAATCGACAGAACTTACTGCCCATGCAGATTAGACTTCTGCCCTGGGTTTGGCCATGGGGACCGTCTGGGTTGAATATGAAATGGCTAATGAAAAACTGGTCAATGAAGGACTGGTTAATGAAGGACTGGTTAATGAAGGACTGGTTATCAACTCTGTACCTGATCCCAAGGGGCCCCTCAGTAGGGGGCTCCGGCAGATCCACTTGGGCTGACGGACACTCTGGGACCTTGGTGTTCCCATGGATCATCTTTTCAGGGCCCTCTTGTCCTTCTAGCCTGCTTTTCGTCCAGGGGATCGGGGGATAAGGAGGCTACTGTAAAAAAGAGCTCCGGTCTCCATCTCAGTGAAAGTCTCCCAGCAGCACTCTTTCCCCGGTAAGTAGGGGTGATGCCTTTGCGCTGATGCATCCCTCACAGGTTCTTCCTTCGGCCGGCCCATATGTCCCCATCACCATCTCTACTGGGAGATGTGCGTGTCTGCCACACATCCCGTAGAATGGGGACCAACCAGGGGACACAGTAACAGTGTTGTTAAAAGCATGCGTCAGCTCAGGTCATTTGTGCATCCAGTCGATGTGCTGTTCCTAATCTCGGGAATTTAACAGTGATAGCACAGTGTGGTTAAATCTTTCGACGGCCTTGTGGCCTGTATTGTTCTGCATACATTTGGCTCCTCCATCTGAGTGGATACACTCATCTCATCCAAGAGGCAGGATTACATGCTGCCATAATGACTTGATAGTGGTAGCAGCTGTTGGGTCCCTGTTGGGAACCGCACAGGCATAGCGATAAAACACATCCACCGTCACTTAATGCAGAGCATTGTCATTATTTGTAAATACTGTAAATCCCACCAATAATCCTTGCAATTATCACTAATGGCCGTTGTGAGGGCCAACAGATCCAATTTGAAGGAACCATAGTTATTATCATCCTGTCCACAGGTAGAGAGGGTTAGGATAGTATCGGCTATGACCAGCTCAGTACCCTCTTGTTTCTGGGATAGGACTTTCCCCAGGCCTCCCAGACTCGAATGATGTCCCTCTCAAGCTGCCCTTTGAACTTGTCAAGGGCCCTCTGAAAGCCATTAGTGCATTCAACTCTGTGCTTTTCCTTCCCCATCTATCGACTCCCAGCCAGCGATGCATGAAGAATGGCTTCAAAGTTTGCAACACCAGCAATAAAGTGCCGACTACGATTACCAGGAATGAGCATACCTGCGTTACTTTTTTTTGCATGTTGCCCGTCCTGCACTCCCTCCTGTTTCTCTTGATCAGCACTGACTCCTTTCTGGCTGACTACAGAGCCATGCTAGCGGTCCTCAGCATTGGAAAGGTTGCACTTCTTTGCTTGCAGCTGAAGGCCATTTTTGCGTACAGTCCGGAAGACATGCTCAATGTTCACAATAGTTGAGTACACAATAATTTATAAGATTTATCGAAATGCAGCTATTCACTTGTGAGCATATTGAAGCATTGCATCATACCTTTGCCGGTCTCAAAGCCACTTCAAAACACCTTCAGGTGCTTGTATTTGGTGGCTGTTAACTCGACATACAGCTTTAATAGCCACCGTTGTGGTATTACAATGGGTTAAGGTTGGAGGTCCTTTGTGCACCCTTGCTACAGCACGCGCTACCTCCTACTCAGTGTATGTATCCACGGTCTCTACAAGAGCAGAGTTGGACAGAGGTGTCTAAACCGGCTGTTATCGGGTGAGTCTAGCTCTTGCTGTATGTGTTTCTGTGGGAATGACTACCCTGGCTGACTGGCAGCAAGCAAAAGCAACAGGTTTGCTCATATTTAGAGGCTTAATAAACACGAGTCTGGACGACACGCAAACAAGGTTGGACACAGCCATCCAGCTTCTTCTACAATGGTCCTTTTCAAGAGAGCGATCCAAGTGGGTTCCGACTCAGGAAAACATCTCATCAAACGCTCAAATCAGATCACTTGTAAACAAAAAGCAAATACTAAAATGCATTTATAATAAGACGCACTTGGTAACATGAACATAAAGACATATATGCCCTTTTTCCGAAGACAATCATAAGCCGATAAACTTGAATACACAGATACCGCGTGTTTAAATGTGTGTGATTATGTGCATCTATAAACATACATATCAAAGATAAACAGCTTTAACACAACACAAACAGATTTTGTTTTGTGTGACTGTGGATATTTGTGATATTTGTGATTGCCTGA
>OLKM01000776.1:22500-27500 GCA_900291075.1 Melanogrammus aeglefinus
GTGTGTGTGTGTGTGTGTGTGTGTGTGTGTGTGTGTGTGTGTGTGTGTGTGTGTGTGTGTGTGTGTGTGTGTGTGTGTGTGTGTGTGTGTGTGTGTTTGGACCCAATTTCTATTCATATTCTTTCCAGTGTGTTGGGCTGAAAGGCTTGTTGGGCTGACCATGAGAAGTGTTGTCGTTTGGGCTGGCATATATAAATACAATCCCGGGCTTATGTACAGTATGAGCAGGCTTTCTCCTGAGGTGTAGGGGAGCTTAGGTTGTATTGTCACCTGCTTCCCAGGCAGGGGTGTGGTGGGAGTTGTATTCTCAATTCTTACAGTACAGCGTAAGCTTTGAGAGGGAACACAACACCAAGAGGCCACTGGACATTTACCAGAACGTGTATTTCTCTTTCTTTATTTTTGCTAAATGTTTGCAGTGATGCTCCACCAAACTCCATTCTCCCCTCAGCCTAGCAGGGTGAACAAGGCAGAAGTTAGCATAGGCGTTTACATAATGTTTGTAAAATTCCCATTGTTGTCGCTGTCCTCGCGCAAATATTATTTATGTGTGACATATGAACAGAGTTGGCAGATGGACGTTGAATATTTAACACCAGCACCCATGCATCTATGAATAGGTACCCAACTGTCTTTTTCTATTAACCTTGAATGAGAAAATGCAGAATTTTAGTTTGTTAAACTTTAGCAGAATGTCAAATAGCAGTTCATCGGACGCAAGGTGTTTTCATTCAACAATCAAGCGAATACACTTCATACAGTTACAGTTAATGTGGCTATTGTCCCAGAAACCTATGTCCATCCAAAAGGTTTATGTGAGTTCAGTGTCTGGCGCCCACTTCAAAATCTCACTAGAAATCTACACAAAGAATTCTTCCATAACACGGCGTGCTGCCTAAACTTTTATATCTTTTGTGTTTATTCATAGCCATCGTCCTGTCTGTCTGGCCAACATTGTGAATTGCGTGATGCAATGTCGTTTTGGTTTGAGTGTAATTCTCCTTTTGATGGATCTTTTTCGTCATTTCAAGTAGTTACCCTTGTAATTGTGTCAAATCTTCCCTAGAGGAAACCTTTCCCCACACAGAGGGAGTCATATTCATCAACCATTCATGTTGGAATCCTTTTGTGAAGAACATTGGTGATAAGAATAGTTGACGGAAAATACCGCAACTGAACATAATCTGCACTTGCAGATGGCAAAATCGTTGTGATTATTTTGTCTTTCATCCCATTTCTCAGAAACAGAAAGAACATCACTCTGTTCTTAAGAAAAGCCCTCCAAACCATTCCACCCGTTCGGTTTTGCTTCAAGCCATAGTTTCATGGTATGGCCTTCACAAAATGTTTGTAATGTGTGTAAGCCTTTTCTGTTTGAAATCTTTAAAACCGCAAAACGCTCATTACAATCCATGTGTCACACTGCTTGTACCTGGTGCTCTGTTATTGCTAAAGTTAATTTCAGTTTATTCTGACTTAAAAGTGAGATATATTTTGCACTGTAAAAGTAGCAGAGCAGGATGTGGTAATGAAGGTCTTGTACAACACCAAGATGCATTTGGGTCTGTGTTAGTTTGGTTGAATCCTCAGTGTAAGAAAATAGTCGTGTATTATCTGGCTCTGGTTTTTAGGCAATACCTTCTTATTCAAACATGACGATGTCTCTATCCTGTGAGCTTGGATCATGGAGTGTGTATGATTCTGGTTCTCCCCCGTGATTTTCCCACACATGTTGGGCAGGCGGGTTTCTTCTTTTTGTTGCAGGACGTCTCCTATCATCCTGTGTGTTCTCACATTCACACTCCCTCCCTCTGCATGCGTGTGTGTGTGTGTGTCTGTGTGTGTGCGTTTGTGTGTGCGTGTGTGTGTGAGTGTGTGTGTGTGTATGTGTGTGTGTGTGTGTGTCAGTGGCCTACCAGGTGAAGCAGGGGACGTGCGAGGTGGTGGCCATCCACCGCTGCTGTAACAAGAACAAGATTGAGGAGCGCTCACAGACGGTCAAGTGCTCCTGTTTCCCGGGCCAGGTGGCTGGCACCACCCGGGCCAGGCCCTCCTGTGTGGAAGGTACAGAACGCACTCTTCTCTCATTCTCATCGCAGTCTCTGTCTGAGATGAGAAAGAGTGTCTATGTCACTCTCTCTCTCTCTCTCTCTCTCTCTCTCTCTCTCTCTCTCTCTCTCTCTCTCTCTCTCTCTCTCTCTCTCTCTCTCTCTCTCTCTCTCTCTCTCTCTCTCTCTTCTCTCTCTCTCTCTCTCTCGTTCTCTTCTCTCTCTCCTCTCATCTCTTTCTCTCTCTCTCTCTCGTCTCTCTCATTTTCTCCTCTCTCTCTCTCTCTTCTCTCTCTCTCTCTTCTGCTCTCTCTCTTCTCTTTCTTCTCTCTCTTCTCTCTCTTCCTTCTCCTTTTTCTCTCTCTCTCTCTCTCCTCTGTTTCTCTGTTTCTCCGTCGCTCTCTCTCTCTCCTCTCTCTCCTTCTCCTCTCGTCTCTCTCTCTCTCTCTCTCTCTCTCTCTCTCTCTCTCTCTCTCTCTCTCTCTCTCTCTCTCTCTCTCTCTCTCTCTCAGTTTCTGTCTGTCTCTCAGCCTTTCTCTTTCTCTCTCGCTCTCATTTTCTCTCTCTCTCTCTCTCTCTCTCTCTCTCTCTCTCTCTCTCTCTCTCTCTCTCTCTCTCTCTCTCTCTCTCTCTCTCTCTCTCTCTCTCTCTCTCTCTCTCTCTCTCTCTCTCTCTCTCTCTCTCTCTCTCTCTCTCTCCATGATCATATATATATATAACGCGTGCATGTAATGTACAAAATATAGTTAAGAATTGTAGAAAGTCTTTGGCTCTCCATTGAGGACCTCTATCCCGAAAAGTCATCAACATCAGCTCATTCACCCACCTGCATGCATTGTTCCAAGTGGAAAATCAGAAGCCTGTTGCTCATTCCCCATGGATAGAGATGGCATTCTGATCACCATGTGGCATGCAGTGTCCCACCATGCTTGCGGCGAGCGGACCAAGGGAAACGCACCAATATTGATACCATCTTCATGATCCCAATGTCTAACTATCTATCTGTAGACATTGATTCTCCCATTTGTTTATTATGTCAGTGTCCAGAAGATTAAGTTGTGCAAAAGGATGAAGATAATGGGAGAAAATACGAAGCAAAAAGAGTTAGCGTCGCAATCACGCCGACAGACAGATGCACCTCTCCTGCAAGGTATTAAAAGTAGAGGCAGGCAGAACCCAGCTGTTGGGCTCCGCTAGCAGTCGACTCACGGGCCCCTTTGAAACTGAAAGGGCACATTTTAAAGGCTTGATTTAGTTAAAGACAAGATTTCCAATCCAGTGCGTCGCCTGCAGCGTGTGTATATCAGATGGTAATAGAGAGACGGTACATTCGGCTGCTGTGCACTCCAGATGCATCCTTTCAGTAGACTTTTCCATAACCAGGAACGGCACATGGTGATGAAACAATGGAGTTTTGGTTGGACATAAGATTGTGTTGGAGTTGTAGGTATTTGTGTTGTTTTGTTCCTCCCTAATGTCAATACAGTTAGAAAAAGGACATGATGTTTGTTTGGAAAAACTATTTTTTAAACCATTTTTAAAGAAAACATGCATTAGTATACATTGGTATACAGTTACACGGATACACAGGCCCTTCCTGTGCATATATGTTTACTTAAGGTTATGATTATGTGTCCATAGATGCATTTCAGCATGCCCATCCTGCATTTAATTGAAAACCTAAATGTGCCAATTTTTTTAATGATTACAATCTAACTTTCTTTCCAGTAATATCGATTAATGTGTCATTTATTAAACACATGCAGGACACCTCTTTACCAATATATACGTTATTTGGTCCCGACTCATAAAAAACTATGCTTTTGCAGTGATGAGAAAGCCTTACTGCTCTTGTGTTTACTTCCATTCACCTCTTGATGGCGCCAAAGAGAATAAAAGTGCAGGGTTGACCTTGACTACCCCCTCCTCTTTGTGATGAGCCAAGATTGTTAAGCATCCGTGTCAAGCAAATGAGGGGTTGTAGCGCCACTCAGCAGCTTCCTACATGTCATTAGAAGATGAGATGTGTCCCACTTTGTTGTTATAGCTAGTGACCAGAGAGAGAGAGAGAGAGAGAGAGAGAGAGAGAGAGAGAGAGAGAGAGAGAGAGAGAGAGAGAGAGAGAGAGAGAGAGAGAGAGAGAGAGAGAGAGAGAGAGAGAGAGAGAGAGAGAGAGAGAGAGAGAGAGAGAGAGTGTGTGCCAGGGTCCTTGCCTCTGTTTCACATGGTTGAGTGCTCTGAAGGTCCTGCAAAGAAAACATGGTCACTGGGCCTTAACGTTTATCAACACACACACACGTAGTCATACAAACGCATGCACTCATGCACACACATTCAAGCACTGAAGCACGCACACACACACACACACACACACACACACACACACACACACACACACACACACACACACACACACACACACACACACACACACACACACACACACACACACACACACACACACATACACACACACACACACACACACAAACACACATACACAAACTCTCTCACACACACGCACACACACAGAGACACACTCACAAACTCAAACACACATACACACACAGGTGGACCACATTTATACACAGGGTGTACATTGGAACAACATGAACACATGCTTGCACAAACCAGTTGTGTAATACTAGAAATATAAATTGTCTACTAGGTGTGCGGCACAAGTGATTTATCCTGAGAACACAGTACTTAGTTAAGGCCAGCTTGTGTGTGCACATTTAGCTCCCTATGGACGCACCTTTTATCTAAACACACAGTCATAAAGATGTTTTTAAATGTGTTTATTTTCCCACAACCATACAACTTCCACACTAGAGTTGAAGGAGAAACCTGCTGTTGTAGCGGTCCACTCAAGAAGAAACAGTTCATTTTAATAGGAACGTTTCATTTAGGGCATAGCGATTGGTCAAGACAGATTCCATTAGAGTTGATCAA
>OLKM01000776.1:32500-52500 GCA_900291075.1 Melanogrammus aeglefinus
GTGACCTGGGGGCCGGGAGTGGGGTCGGAGCCAACCGGTACCATGATCTAACTGCTTGGCCCCCGACCGGCTCCAGCAGGAGGATTAAAGAACACAGGGGTTTGGCGGTGGGGGAGGGAGGAGGACAAAGCCTCAAGGTGCAGATTTGGACCGCTATTAACATCCAACACTGCATTAAGCGGCCACCTCGGGGACCTCACTATCCTCTTGCTCGGTCCGGTGCGGCTTGCCACGGCATCCAGTGACCTTTGATCTCCTTTGCATGACATCACAGGGTACATATGTCACAGGTTCCTCGTGCCCTGGCCACGGTTTCCTGCGCTTGGTGGCTAGGCAGGCATGGTGTGGCGGTACCGTCCTCACACTCAGACTGTAGACTTAGACTGCCACATTGCTTTTCTAGTGATACACTGTAGAGTTAGACGGTCCTAGAGTTAGACTGTGGAGTTAGACCGTGGAATTATAGATTGCTCTAGTGTTAGACTGTAGAGCTAGACTGCTCAAGAGTTACACTCAAGAGTAAGGCTGAAGGAAGAAGACTTTGGAGTAAGACTTCTTGAGAGTTTAACTGTAGACAGAGTTAGCCTGTATGTAAGGCAGTGGAGTTAGACTGCTCCAGTGTTACACTGTGGAGTTAGACTGCTCCAGTGTTACACTGTGGAGTTAGACTGCTCCAGTGTTACACTGTGGAGTTAGACTGCTCCAGTGTTACACCGTGGAGTGCTTCAGAGTGTTTTAGGGATGGTATCTGGAGTAATACGACTCTAGAGTTACATTTCTCTCAAGTTAAACCATGTGGAGTCTGTCTGCCCTAGAGTTACAGTGCTCTAGAGTTACACCGGGTGGAGTAAGATTGGATGGAGTAAGACAGGGTGGAGTAAGACTGTGTTGAGTTAGACTGTGTTTAGTAAGACTGTGTTGAGTTAGACTGGGGGGAGTAATACTGCATGGCGTAAGACTGTGAGGAGTTGCGTGTCTCCATTAAAGCACTTTGAGGCCATGCTCATTAGGTCTAAATAACACCCTGGCAGTTGTGCTAAGGCACCATAATGGCCACATTAAAGAGCATTACACAGCCATTGGTTTTTAGGACCACTTAGCGAGCTGGAGCCTCTGCATCATAACACAAGTTTATTTTTTGGCTCTCCCTGACGTCCATGACTGATTTATGGAGGTGACTCTGCATGTTTGTTTTTTATCTGGTGACAGACTACTGCCTCCTCTAACCTCCTGTACACAACGTCCTGCCTCTGGCACCCTCTGTTCCTATCCCCCACCCCCACCCCATCTCATTTGCTATTTCTCCTTCTCTCTCTCTCACTCTCGCCTTCGCTCTCTCTGGCTCTCTCTCGTTTTCACTCTCTCTCTCGCACTCTCTCTCTCTCTCTCTCTCTCTCTCTCTCTCTCTCTCTCTCTCTCTCTCTCTCTCTCTCTCTCTCTCTCTCTCTCTCTCTCTCTCTCTCTCTCTCTCTCTCTCTCTCTCTCTCTCCCTTTTTCTACCTCTCTCTCTTCCCCTGGCTCACACTTGTCTCAACCGCCCTCTACCTCTCTTTCTTCCTCTAGCTCCCTCGCTCTACCCCTCTCTCTTCCTGCTTCTTGTGCTCTCCCTCTCTCTGTGGTTGTCCCTCCATCACCCGTCTCTATCTCTCTCTCAGGCTGGATGCTATTCTCACGTCTCTTTGGAGGATTGGTCCATGTCTTCTTCTGCATAATTCCAGTGAATTGCTCACACCTCCCCTTATCCCCCCTCTGCGATGTCAGAAACAATAGTCTGGAGATGCCGGCGTAAACACTGCTGTCTTACCTGCTTATTGAAGTTAAGAGATAAGAAAAATGCTATTTCTAAAACGCCAAACACCAAGACTGGACAAAGGGTGAATGAATAATTCAAAGACAGGGATCAGGGATCAACGTTTTACTTGCTGTCTGGGAGCCCACTGGGAATACCTCCTGCAGGGGGCGGTATACGTATATTGGGCAGAAAAGCCCCGTCCACTTCCGTTATGATTAAATTCTAAGGCTAGGAAACATTGCCTTATAAAATGTTTCTGGTGCACGTTAGGAATCTGAAAGAAAGAAAATAAAAAAAACAATATATTTTCAAACAAGGCATCCTGTCGTCCATTGCTGATAAATAGCTATACTTTATTTACAAGCGTCTCCTCAGGCCATATGGATGGTTGCCTTGTGCAGAGGTTTCGACTTTGGCAGTAAATAGTGGCGCAATGTCTGAAATACAACCTGACTATGTTTCTACCCTTGTTTCTTTTCCCACGGTGCTGATTTAGTTTTTGCTCTGATGTTCCTACCGAATGTATCCCTGAAATGACCAACAAAGATATTTGATTTCAAGAAAACCGGCTCTCTTTGTTGCTTGTTTGTGGTTTTCTTTAGGTTTCATATGATTCATGTAATTTGAAACACCTAATTGTGACTCTAACAGCATATCCTGTTTCGCAGGCAAGGACATACTCTTGGACAACGCAGGGTATATTTTGATAGTTTTGAGGCACTCTGTCTAGGAGGCTAGTGTCTAGACGGCCAACCAGGATTATGCTGGGTTTATTTTGATTTCTTTAGTTTGGAGGCATTCTGTCTAGGAGGCTAGTGTCTAGACGGCCGGCCAGGATGCTTTGATGACCACTAGCAGGAGGTCCACAATCATCAAAAGCTCCTATTTCTACAGATTAGATTTCTACATTAGGCAGCACCAGTGAAGTCAAGGGAGTTATACAATGTTTAATACATTGTATAACTCATCTTTGTTTTCCCCATTTATGATCATTATTTTTTTTTAAAAGATCGACATGTGAAACTATGATAGATCAATTGTTCTTGTTTATGTTTTCTAAAAATCATGGTAGCAGACGCCTTCATCCAAATTGATGTCAAGGAAGGCTTTGAACATTGAAATTCACCCCAAAAAGTACGAAATGTAAACATTTCTGAAGTTTCTAAAGAACAACTATTGCAATTGAGTCGAGTCCCTTTCCAATGCAGTTTTTTTTTTGTGTGTGCTATGTTTTCCTGGTGTTGGGGGTAGTTATAATGGTCTGAAAAAGTGGACATCCGGCCCTAGGAACCAGCATGGAGAGAAAAAACATGCAGCAAATACATCTTCCAGCCAGCTCTGAGGTTTGCTGTGCTGGCTGCGTATTACTGGATGTCTGCTGGAACTTGTGTATCCTGGCGAGCTGAAAATACCACAAGTCTATTGAATTATGGATGGGTATGGGTTTTGCTTCCCACGTTGTATTTATCCCGGATAGAGTGAGCTCCATTGACTCTTGAAAAAGACAGTTTTGTGAAGGCCAACAATGTAACATTTGAAATGCCGTCATGGCATGAAATGTAATTTAATGAAACAAAATCACAATAAAATAGAATTTGGCTGTAACTTCCGCTACTGTATCTAACTTATGATCTTCTTACCTGAAATACATGAGAGGCTGAATAACAATATGTCTACTGAATACATACAACAAAATAATATGATAGTAGTTTGAGAGTTCCTTGAGTTACTTCGGTTGTTGGAGGTTGGAAGGTTACCTGTGGGAAGGCGTCCATCTTGGTGGCTATGTTTAGTGGAGCTGCATTTTGTAGTACTGTCTACAATACTGTAATGTATTACTCAATATATTGTAATACATACAGTACAGGGATATTTGGAGGATTTAGAAATGTGCATGCTACACGCAACCAAGGTGGCTGCCACACTCTTGTAGCTTTGGGCTCCACCATGATTATGGATGCAAGTTGCTGATATTGAAAGCCGGTTTATTGTGGTTTTCAGACAATGATGCATGGAACTGGTGCGCCATGTTGCCATGCAGGAGATCTCTGTGTGTGTGTGTGTGTGTGTGTGTGTGTGTGTGTGTGTGTGTGTGTGTGTGTGTGTGTGTGTGTGTGTGTGTGTGTGTGTGTGTGTGTGATGATGGCTTGAGTAACCCGTGCACATTGATTGCTAAATGTGCAACAGGTGTGCAGCCCCACACTGCCCCAGAGCCCAAAAAGACTGTTTCCCAATGTGGAGGAAGCATGCTCAACGGCTGCCTTAAGAACGCTATGTCATAGAACGCCGGCAAGCACTGTCTCCAATGTTGGAGAACATTCGGAAAATCGCTCGCTTTTCGCGTTCTTTATTTTTGAGAATTCCGAGATTTTTCAAGGATGCATTGATGAATCCTCGACGAGCCAAAGTACCCACAATCCTTTGCGTTCACAGGCTGTGTGGGTGATTGCAGATAGAAAGCAATACACATTGCTTTACACAAGTGAAGTTATTTGAACGTTTTGGGCCTTCACTTTGGGAAACAGCCCCCGTCTGACTCGGGCCAGGGGAGACGCAAGCCATCAGCCACACACACACTCCACAGAGGGCTGTGCTATGCTTAGAAGATGTATTACTCTTACATGATTGATTTTTTTCTCTCTTGTTCCATATTTATGTTACTATATTTTCACAAAATCATTTTGCTTTTGAAAGTTAAAACGATGGCTAAAAAGGAATACTTTTTTTATTGTGATTTTACTGGGAAGCACTTACCGTCTTAAATAAGATGAAGAGTACATCCTGCCATCTTTAAATGCGTTGGCCACATGTGAACATCGACAGTATTTCAATGTACTTTACTTGCCCATAGGAAATCAGTTATAATAACACTGTCACTGCATTCCTTGGAGTTGGCATATTCATTTGATAATTTCATAATTGAGAATGTATAAAGTAGCGTACAGGATTAATCTATTCATAATGAAACAACCTTCAGGTAAGAAAATGTGACCATTGTCACGCTTTGAACATTAAAAAATAAATGAAATTAAATCTAGTTTTGGCTTGTTTTGATGATGTTCCCGTGTAGTATGTACTAAAACAATTATTCTTCTCAGGCTCTGTGGATAGTGGTGAATATTTCCATTTCCCCTTCGGCGAATAATTGTTAACTATACTATACTATATAATATACTATTCACTTCTAGAGATTCCCAACAAAATGTATTTATTTTTGTTTATAATGTTTACTCTACAAGGGAACAAACTATACTGCAATAATACCAATGCAAGAAAAAAATCCCAACAAGGTGTATCCTTTTGGTCAGGTTTTATTAGGATATTTTGCAACTAAAAATCTTTCATCACCAACAACACTCACCAATGTTTACATTGCAGAAATTCTATTGAATTACTGCCTCCAGATTTTATTACGCCATTTGGCTTTTATTACATTACAGGCAGTTATTCCATTATGGTCATTTAATACGTTGTGGGCCTTTACACAGGTTTAAATTAAAGAACGTACTTCTTCCTCGCGGCTGGTTGACTGCCCTTAACGTGATTCCTCATTTACGCTATTTATCTCTGCCGAAGAACGGAGAGGAAGTTTGACGTTTTAATTAGTGCCTTGCCTCAATATTATTTTACTTCCAATCTCTGTTGTGAAGTAAAATGGCAATTGCTCACATATTGTGTCTCAAGCCGGTGTGTGAATATTTTGTCGTCGCGGCAGGGAGCTGATTGGAGCAGAGACAAACGCGTTGCTATTTGACTAGTAAATTACTTTAATTATATGACTTCAGTTACCGCTACTTCGGTAAGTTTATACCCTCATACACACAGACACACAGACGCACACGCACACACACACACACACACACACACACACACACACACACACACACACACACACACACACACACACACACACACACACACACACAAGCAGGAGTGCACACGCACACACACACAAACCTACACACACGCACACACACTCACACGCACACACACACACACATAGACACACACACACACACACACACACACACACACACACACACACACACACACACACACACACACACACACACACACACACACACACACACACACACACACACACACACACACACACACACACACACACACTCCCTAACTCTTCAGAGATGGAGAGATTATTAAAATCTGCACTTATATTTATCCAATTTCACGTTTCCACGCTGAGTTTTCATCTATCTCTAAGTCTTTTACCATTTTCCCATATCACCATCTATCGTTGACTTTCATGAGGCTTTCTGTGTTTTGCCTGTCATCTTGCTGTAATGACATCACAACATCAGTGCTGAATAGATTGGACCTTTTCCCATCCCCATCTTTCCTGTCTCTCTACAATTCACATGATCCACTATCTGATTTTTTATTCAGTAAAACTAAGTCTTATGGTTTTTGTGTGTCACTGCTTTGGTGACAGCATGTGGAAATGCGTTGGCGTTGGTAGTGTTTCCTGTTCAATCTTGTTCTATTCACTACTATTCTGGCATTTTGTAATATTTTCTACACTTACAGGGAGTGCAAGATGTAAGATCCACCTGCTGCTAGGAGATTGTATTTCAGTTTTTTCCAATATTTTTGTGATCGCAATGAAAATGCATTATGATTATTTACCCTTTTGAAATATAATAGTGCATCGTGTAACATTGAAAATGAACAGAAAACATGATCCATGTTTATCATCTTATTTCCTTCATTAACTTTCTCATTAAATGTCCTATTACTCAGATCAACAGATCAACAGTGAATAATAATAATAATAATAATCATAATAATAATAATAACTCCTTGCGTAGTTTGTTTTAAAAGTTTAGAAATTATCCATAAAGCATATGAACATAAATAGAAGTATTTTGTCTGAACATATTAATAAGTATAAGGTTACACTCCTACGTTCCGTGTCCTGCGCTGAATGCTATTAGTCCGATTAAGGCTAGCGTCAGTCAGAGGACTCGGATCTGAACCGTGCTGCCGTGCGTTCTGCGTGGGCTGTGTGTGTGTTTGTGTGTGTGTGTTTGTGTGAGTGTGTGTGCTATCTGGTCGCAAACAATCTGGTCTGAATACGGTCCCCTCTGCCTCTCCCCCTGCCCTCTGCAGCCTCCATCGTGATCCAGAAGTGGTGGTGTCAGATGCACCCCTGCATGGACGGGGAGGAGTGCAAGGTCCTGCCCGACCTGACCGGCTGGTCTTGCAGCACCGGCAACAAGGTCAAGACCACCAAGGTAGGGGCCGTGTGGTTGTGTGCGTGTGTGTGTGTGTTATTTTAAATGATTAAAAACAATTATGAAAGCCATTGGTACGCGTCATTTGATGTGAAATTCTGGATGTAGAAGTAACAACGTTGAATCCTCCAGACCCAGCTTCAACACGGATGCCCTCATTTGACCCCAACTAGCAAGACCTTGTCCATCAAAGTGCAGCGTTTATCCTGTCTCATGAATGGGATGAACTTAATGGTTAAATTAATCTAATGTAATACTCCCTCCCCCATATGTCTCAGGGTTTTAGCTTTCCCCATGGCATGCGGCCAACTCTAATTAACAGACCGTCTTTTCTAGCATTTGAACACAGCACACGACCCCATCCAAAGTCACAATAGATTAGATGTCTGTTAAATCCTGAGCACTACACATTACGATAGATTCATGAGATACAGTTAGAAAACTTTCAACACGCTGGCTTGGAGATTTGCTTTTTCGCACCAAAACTCATAAGGAGCACAGAGAAATACAACGACAGATAATAAGACATTTTGAAGTTCAACGTGTTTTAATTCAAGCCAAACTTCAAGAACGACGGATAAAAATAGGTCATTCAATTGGACGGCCTCCGGATTTGTTCCGCGTTTGCTGCAAACGATCGTAGAGGGAAGACGAGAAAAGTCGTATGTGGAGAAGTGTCTGCACCACAACGTGGTGGCGAGGTAATTGACGGCTTTCAGAGCCGATGAGTTGATTTCAATAAAGGTCCTTCATGGCCCCTTTGTGAGCCGCTGGGGTCTCATCTCATCTCATCTTCAACCGCTTATCCGGGGTCGGGTCGCGGGGGCAGCAGCTCAAGCAGGGGGCCCCAGACTTCCCTTTCCCGAGCCACATTGACCAGCTCTGACGGGGGGATCCCGAGGCGTTCCCAGGCCAGTGTTGAGATATAATCTCTCCACCACTAAGTCTGGGTCTTCCCCGAGGTCTCCTCCCCAACTGGTCTGTCCTGGAACACCTCCCAAGGGAGGCGCCCAGTGGGCATCCTTACCAGATGCGCGAACCACCTCAACTGACTCCTTTCTAAGCAAAGGAGCAGCGGCTCTAATCTGAGCTCCTCACGGATGAACTGAACTTCTCACCCTATCCCTAAGGGAGAAGCCAGCCACCCTCCTGAGGAAACTCATCTCGGCCGCTTGTACCCGTGATCTTGTCCTTTCGCGTCAATCACCCATCCCTCATGACCATAGGTGAGGATAGGAACGAAAATTGACCGATAGATCGCAGAGCTTTGCCTTGCGGCTCAGCTCTCTTTTCGTCACAACGGTGCGGTGAAGCGAAACGCAATACCGCTCCGCGCTGCTCCGATTCTCTCCGGCCCAATCTCACGCTCCATCGTCCCCTCACTCGCGAACAAGACCCCAGGTACTTGAACTCCTTCACTTGGGCTAAGGACTCATTTCCTACCCGGGAGTAGGCAAACCACCGGTTTTCCTGCTAAGAGTCTTGTGGCCTCAGATTTAGAGGTGCTGATCTTCATCCCAGCCGCTTCAACACTCGGCCGCCATCCGATCCAGTGAGTGCTGAAGTTCACAGGCGATGATGCCATCAGGACCACAATCATCTGCAAAGAGCCAGTGACGAGATCTCAGACCTGACAGCGAACTGCCAAACCCTCCTCACCCACGACTGCGCCTCGATATCCTGTCCATGAATATATCACAGAACAGGATTGGTGACAAGGCGCAGCCCTGGCGAAGGCCAACACACACGGGAACGAGACTCTGACTGGCTGCCGAGAACCCCGGACACAGCTCTCGCTTTGGGAGTATCCAGGATTGGATGGCCCTTGAGGAGAGACCCCCCCCACCCCATACCCCGCGAGCACCTCCCACAGTTTCTCTCCGGGGGACCCGGTCATATGCCTTCTCCAGATCCACAAACACATTGTTAGACCGGATGGGCATACTCCCAGGCCCCCTCCAGGATCCTTGCGAGAGTGAAGAGCTGGTCCGTAGTTCCACGTCCGGGGGCGAAAACCGCATTGTTTCCTCTTCAATCTGAGGTTTCGACGGATCGGCCGAACCCTCCTTTCCAGCACCTTGGAGTAGACTTTACCAGGGGAGGCTGAGAAGTGTGTGATACCCCGGTAATTGGAGCACACTCTCTGGTCCCCTTTTTGAACAGGGGGACCACCACCCCAGTTTTGCCACTCCTTTGGCACTGTACCCGACTCCCATGCAATGTTGAATAGCGTTGTCAACCATGACAGCCCCTCAACACCCAGAGCTTTTAGCATTTCTGGCTGGATCTCATCAATCCCTGGGGCTTTGCCACTGCGGAGTTGTTTAACTACCTCAGTGACCTCCACCAGGGAAATTGACGATGAACCACCATCAACCTCGAGCTCTGCCCTCCATCATAGAGGGCATGTTAGTCGGAATTCAGGAGTTTCCTCAAAGTGTTCCTTCCACCGTCCGACTACCTCCTCAGTTGAGGTCAACAGAGTCCCATCCTTACTGTACACAGCTTGGATGGTTCCCCGTTTCCCCCTCCTGAGGTGCCGGATGGTCTTCCAGAAACACTTTGGTGCCGACCGAAAGTCCTTCTCCATGGCCTCTCCGAACTTCTCCCACACCCGCTGCTTAGCCTCCGACACGGCAGCGGCTGCAGCCCTTCGAGCCTGTCGGTACCCTGCAACTGCGTCAGGAGTCCTCCGGGATAACATATCCCGAAAGGCCTCCTTCTTCAGTCGGACGGCTTCCCTGACCACCGGTGTCCACCACGGTGTCCGAGGGTTTAGCCGCCCTTGGAGGAACCTAAGACCCTGAGGCCACAACTCACCGGCGCCAGCTTCAGCAATGGAAAGCTTTGAACACACGCCCACTCCGGCTCAATGCCCCCAACCTCCACAGGAGAATGCTAGAAAAGCTCCGCCGGAGGTGTGAGTTGAAGATCCCTAGGACAGGGGCCTCCTCCAGACGTTCCCAATTCACCCGCACCTACTCGTTTGGGCTTAACCAGGTCTGTCCAGAATCTTCCCCATTCCCTGATCCAAACTCACCACCAGATGGTGGTCGGTTTGACAGTTCTCAGCCCCTCTCTTCACCCGAGTGTCCAAAACATGCCGCCTCAGATCAGATGACAACGATTACAAAATCGATCATCGATCTTTCGGCCTAGGGTACTCTGGTACCATGTACACTTATTGAGCACCCTTATGTTCGAACATGGTGTTTTTTTATGGCCAATCCATGACTAGCACAGAAGTCCAGTAACAAACGACACTCGGGTTTAGATCAGGGAGGCCGTTTCCTTCCCACCACGCCTCCTCCAGGTGTCTCCATCGTTGCCCACATGGGCGTTGAAGTCTCCCAGTAGAACTACGGAGTCCCCTACTGGAGCCCCATACAGCGACTCCATTCAGGGTCTTCCAAGAAGGCCGAGTACTCTGACTGCTGTTCGGTGCATCGCACAAACAACAGTCAGAGTTTTCCCCCCCACCACCTTTAGGCGCAGCGGAGGCGACCCTCTTCGTCTACCGGGGTAAACTCCAAACACCGCGGCGCTCAGCCGGGGGATTTATGAAGTATAAACGCCCGACACCTCCGGCGCCTCATGCTTCTGGCAACTCCAGAGAAGAATAGAGTCCAACCCCTATCCAGGAGTACAGTTACCAGAGCTGAGACTGTGCGTAGAAGGTAAGCCCCACCAGATCTAACTCGGTAGCGCTCCACCTCCCTCACAAGCTCCGGTTCTTTCCCCACAGTGAGGGTGACGTTCCACGTCCCAGAGCCAGCTTCTGCCGCTCAGGTCTGGTTCGTCGGGACCCTGCCTTTCACCGCCACCCATGTGGGCACGCACCGACCCAGTGGGTCTCCTGCAGGTGGGTGGGCCCACAGGACGAAGAGGGGGGGGGTGCCACGTAGCTTTTTCGGCTGTGCCCGACGGGCTCGTGGAACACCCGGCCACCAGGCGCTCGCCAACGGGCCCTCCGTCTGGGGCTGGCATCCAGACGGGGGCCCCGGGCTTCCTCCGGGCAGGGTCTCTCCTCCTCTTTCTCGTTTTTTCATGGAGTCTTGGTGAACCATTCTTAGTCTGGCCCCTCACCTGAGACCACTCTGCCATGGGAGACCCTGCCAGGAGCACAAGGCTCCAGACAACACAGCCCTCAGGTTCACAGGGACACGCAAACCTCTCCACCACGATAAGGTGACGGTTCCAGGAGCCGCTGGGGTGTGAAAGTTAATTTGCAATGTCTGGGCGTTTACCTGTATGCGTGTGTACCCGTGTGTGCGTGTCCATGCGGGGGGGGGGGGGGGAAACATTGTTCATGAGGCGGTTTACGTGCAGGTGACGACGATGAAGAGAGAGGGAAACAGTTGTGATGGGGCGAAGGTGGGGGTGTTGGGTTTCGCCAACGCAGTCACCGCCATCAGAGTGTTTGCGGCGTGCGAGACGGCATCCAGCAGCAGCAGGACATCTGTCGTGTTCATTACAACACATTATGGCAAGCGGGCTCCTCTGCTGAGACCTAGCGATTAAGAGACCTAATTAAATTGACGCGCGGCGAGCCACCGGAGGCACGCAGCTGAGAAGGTGGTGAAGAGGAGGTGGAGTCACACCGTAGGTTGTTGCACGTAGCACAGCGTGGTCGTTTGCACGCACGTAGTCCCCACCCCCCCCCCCCCCCCCCGACACACCCAACACCAACAACACCAGCTCTCTATATCTATCTACCTATCTATCTATTCCTCTCCTCATCTTTCGCTCCAGTCCCCCCCCCTGAGCTCTGGCTAGCCGATCAGCTGTTGGGGGGCCGAGGGCTGACTGCTGACTAGTGACTGCATCGCTGGACATTAATTGTGCGTTTGTGGGGCACTGAGGGACTGGGGACCAGTTACCAGGAGACTCAGTGGCACATGGCGACAACGCGGGCTGCCACGAGGCAAACACTAGCCGGGAAACACTCCCACTGGACCACCTATTCTTAGCTCACTCTCTCTGTCTACCTGTGTCACTTGGTCTGTCCCTTTCTCCTGCTCCCTCTGTCACTCTCATTCCCTCTATCTACTTCTCTCCCCTTCTTCCTCTCCCTCTCTCCCTCTCCCTCACTCATTCCTGCTCTCTCTTTCTCCATCCCTCCATCTCCCTCCCCCTCGCTCTCTCTCCCTCTCTCTATCTGTCTTCTATCTTTGTGTCCGCGACTCTGGCCTGATCCGTCCCTCATTCAACGCAGTCATGTCTATCCCCTTTTGTGGCATAGACATGTGTCTCTCCCGTTCCCACACAGGGCCGAGACACACAGCCGAGACACACGGCACGACGAGAAACTAACTTATTTGTCTCAACGAAGGGCATGCTTCAATTTACAGAACAGAACAGCTATTGAACAGCTATTGTAAGTCCAGGCAGTCGTCTACGTCAAAGCTTTCAATACCACAGTGGAGGTCAGAGGAATGGGTTCAGTCCACTATGTCTAAGGATCATCACACACAACTCCGCTCCCACACACACACACACACACACACACACACACACACACCACACACACACACACACACACACACACACACACACACACACACACACACACACACACACACACACACACACACACACACACACACACACACACACACACCTATGCAAACACTAATACACGACCACACACGCTTTTGTTGAATAATAAGACCTTTTATGAAAACATTTGCTCTAAGGTGCATTGAAGATCTAATTCACCTCTTTATCAGAACTGCTTGTGCTCGGTACACAAAGTTTGGGTTTCAAAGTGCTTTTCCTGCAGAACGGGGCGGCTGTGTGCCGTCCTGTATGTCAACCGGTTCATTTATCCTCTTCTTCCTTCGTGCTCTTTCCCCTTTTCTAGGTCACGCGATAGCAAGAGAGGCTCTGAAGGTGCAGAGCAGCTGTTCAGGCAGAGAGACGACACAAACATATCTAATGGAATGGAAGCTGACCGATCATCACCAAACTCAACGGAAGCGCGGGGACACTCGATGGATGAAAGACACCGGGCCGCTTGTTTTGGACCGACGGACCACTGGGATGGATGACCAGACCAGATGTTTGATGCAGAAAAAAGAGAAACGACGCTTTGGTCTCACAATGATCCCCAAAAAATTAACTGAGGAACAAAACTGTGGACTAAGGATAACAAAGAGGGATATCAAAACACTGGATTTAGCATTTTTTTAAAAGTCTATTTCAAGAGAGAATTTATCCGTAGATAAGCGGTAGATGAAACAATAGAACAAAGGGACAAAGAAACAACAGCGTTGATAGTTGTCCCTGGACGTGGTCCAGTCCAGCCCCTTATCCATAAGAAAGGCTTAGCGCTGCATTGAGGACAGTGTTCCTCACGACCGGCCCGGAGATGGGCCGCAGCACGCCGCTCATATCTGGTGAATAACTACTGAACGGCAAATTAGCGTCCAATTGCTCTTTCGGGTCAGGCCCCTTTCACACAGAGTGCTCCGCGAAGGTCATTTTACAGTTCTAATTGGTACTGCGAGCGTAGGATCATAACAGCATATTAAATATTCATGTAAGATATTTGGACTAGTTTGAAACCGTTTTGGGAATGTGTTGTTTTCTTGATATTGCCGTCTGTTGCCGAAAGGCAAGATCAGAACAGGATTATGTTTCTTTATGTTTCCTTTTAAACGCTGCCCGGCTTTAGGAGTAGAAATATATAATGTATATCACACCCCTATTATTCCCCCGTAGGTTTGGATGAATAAAGTGTGGCTTGGAGAAGGAGACCACGACCATATGCAGCTATACTACATGACCATAAAACTAGGAAATCGATGACTACAAAAATCTGTTCCTCTGTCTGATTCATTCGTTTTTTCGCCAGATATTTGCAAGGTATTCCTGAAAAGGTTCTATATCCATTTATCTGGTATACTCTGGATGTGATATCATTTGTGTTCACCTTTTAGAAGGCTTATAAAATGCTGAAACAATGGGGGACGACACATTGTCTTTCTAATTTACGTCACACGGAAATAATCACATCTATCCTTTTTTTTCTATTTCGGGAATGGTTCGCCGATTTGTTTCCAATTCTTATTTGTTTCTTTTTCGCCATGTTGAAAAACAACAGCATATGTATTGTAGAGGTCTTTCTAATGACCTTAATTAGGGGGCGTTGGTGCTTCCGTGCAAATTAGTAGCCCAAATTATCCCTGAAAAAAAGCCTGCCAATGGTTCTTCACTGAGACATAGAGACATAATAGCTGTATGATATGCCCTGATAATGGTGCTTCAGCTTTCTGGAAAACATGTTTTTCCCCGTTTGGGCTCCATCATTACTGTGTACCGAGAACAATCATAGAGGAAGGAACTACCGTCTGACATCTTTCAATTATCCCTCTCTCTCTCTCCACGCGGCTGCCTGTCCGTTTCTCCCGCCGTCTTTCATTCGTTAGCACAGAACACCATTACATGGACAATTATGCTATTGGTATACCCACACACTCACACACATAGACACACACAACTGTGTGTTGATCTCTTTGGTGTTTGTACAGCTAAGATAACCACTCATAGTTTCACAATTTGTTTTGTATTTATAAATATCTTTCATGCTTTCTCTCTCCCCCTATATTTCTTTCACACACACACACACACACACACACACACACACACACACACACACACACACACACACACACACACACACACACACACACACACACACACACACACACACACACACACACACACACACACACACACACACCACCACACACGCAACACACACAACACAGTGACGCATCACAGGCAGCCGGGGTAGAGAGGCGGCCTTGTTGTGTGTTGTTTGGGTTGTGTGTTGTGTGTGGTGTTTGTGTGTGTGTGTGTGTGTGTGTGTGTGTGTGTGTGTGTGTGTGTGTGTGTGTGTGTGTGTGTGTGTGTGTGTGTGTGTGTGTGTGTGCAAGAGCCCCATCTGTTGGACACGCTGCCTTGCGAGCTGTGATGAGTTTATGGAATCTGAGCCTCTTGCCTCTCCCCGCTCCGGCCCTGAGCTCTGAGCCGGAGGGACAGCGGGCTACTGGTGGCAGACGTCTCCGCTCTCTCATTACGGAGAGGCCTGGGCAGTGCTGGGCTCCTCCCAGGACCGCTGACAGGGAATATATTTTTAGGGCCATGGTGCAGCGTTGCAGTTAGGGCCAGTCACACTGCCATCTCTTGCGCCCCCTTTCCTCTGTTTTGCAGCTACACAATGGTCCAATTAGAGCAGAGATGTGTGCGACAGGGCGCTGGAATAGAACTGCAGGAATACAGGTAAGCAGATACACAAACAACCCATTTACATGCCCAGGCACAGGCATGTAGCCTAAGTCACCTTGACACAGACCTACCCTCACCCTATGTGTTTTACATTGTGTACAGACGTGCATTCCTACACGTACTGACACCCAAACACACACACACACACACACACACACACACACACACACACACACACACACACACACACACACACACACACACACACACACACACACACACACACACACACACACACACACACACACACACACACACACACACACACACACACACACACTTTGGACATGCTTTATTTATTTATTGCACACACTCTCTCTTTTTCAGAAACACACACAAACACACACACACCCACGTTTTGCCAACGGGTTCAAAGGTGAAAGGAGGTCTCGGAGGCTGAGGTGTCCACCGTCCTCACTCAGCGGGTCAGATTAGGCCAGTGCTTCCTCTCCTTCCCTGCCTCCGTCTTCCTCTCCTCTGGAGGTTTGGTGTTCAGCAGATGAGCCTGGTGCTCTCTTCCTTTCCCTCCATGCCCTGTGCGCCTCTGCAGCAGAATCAATATTTGAGGACAATTTGCAACCCGCTCCTCCCGCGTCGCGGGGGGCCTGACGCTGCCGCCTCCAGACGCCCGACGCCCGACTCTGATTGGAGGAAAGGCTTGACGGAGAGGAAGGCAGAGAGGCTACCGGAGCTTTGCTTGGGTCAGGGGTATTTAGCAGGGAGAGGCGAAAGCACGGTACGTGGTGTAGGATTAAAACTGCTGAAAGGGCTAGCTCCCTTTGTAACGCCAAAGTACACACGCACACAGTCCTCCATCATGGCAGATATTAGTCATTGAATTGGAGGGTTAGTCCGATCGAGGGGGCCTGTAACGTTCTCAGTGGACAAGGCTAGGTTGTTCAGTCTGTCAGGTGAATGGTAGATAGAGGCAAACATTCAGAGCGGCAGACGGCCATTGTTGGCTCCAACAGCATATTAAAACCTGTCTACGACAGTGAAGGTTACCGTCTGTCTGCTCCCTTCAACAGGCAGACAATATTTCTGACGCTGTTGGTTTAGTTTGCTGAGGCTCGTAGGGCATAGAAACATGTTATAACATTAAATGCCCTTCTCCATTTCAAGGGATTTGGATGCATTTAGGCTGTCTACCGGATCAATTTCCCGTGCATTAAGGATGAGTTAGGGGCAATTTTATTCATATTGGACACCACAACACAACAGTTATCCAGGTTTTAATAGATTTTATAGATATTATTAGAATACAAATCATACAAAGCGTATACATTTTTCATATTTCAGACATATATGGGCCAGCCTTTCTGATTGGTGGATAAACAACCCCACTCAATTGGTTGATTTTTTTTTCACGGACAATCAGGAGGAAACGCCCCAGAGGGCAGGAGGCCTGAGCATAAAAAAAGCCCACGTGAAGTTAATGAGAGCACAACAAAACGCTAATGAGGAGAGAAGGCTAGTTGAGAGTGTAAGGGTGATTAGCCAGCCAGAAGGAGAAGAAACAAAAAGCAGACAACGAAGAAACGTGTGTTTGTGAGAGAGAGAGAGAGAGAGAGAGAGAGAGAGAGAGAGAGAGAGAGAGAGAGAGAGAGAGAGGAGGAGAGAGGAGAGAGAGAGAGAGAGAGAGAGAGAGAGAGAGAGAGAGAGAGAGAGCGAGAGAGCGAGAGCGAGAGCGAGAGAGGAGAGCGAGAGAGCGAGAGAGAGAGAGAGAGAGAGGAGAGAGAGAGAGAGAGAGAGAGAGCGTGCGAAGGGTATTTTAAGGATGCTTGTTTATACACAAAGCCTGGGCGGCTCCCGGGAGGCCCGTTGCTTCGTCAAAAGCAGGCGCCTACTGAAGTCCATCATCACACTCCTCTGCTTACTTCACACCAACACTGTCTGCGGGGGGAGAGGAACGGCCATGATCACTGTTGATCTGCATTCTTCGTCATCTTTAGTTACTCTAATTTGTTCCAGGCCTCGAGTATCATCTTTAAAAGATGTGGACTAGCATTCATCTTCAGAGAGAGACGGGAAGAGAATAGTAATCTCAAGGAGAACACATGTAGAAGGAGAGGATTTAAGGCACTGCTAGGCTCAACTGGTATTTCTGTCGGTATTTGTATTCTATATATTTGGTTTAAACAAATATTAAAAAAAATGATACATTCTTCATTCTCCATCTGTGAGCTGGTTCATACTTGGCTGCTTAAATGTTACATCATGGTTGGAAATCAAGTCCTGTCAACAGTCCACAGTTCGCTGAGCAGAAGAGTCATGAGACCGTTAAAGTCCGTCTGGACAGATTTTTCCATCATTTTGAATTTTCTGAAAACCTAGAAATTCTCCTCATCAAACTGACAGATTAACACCAAACTTGTGGTAAACTTCACAAGATATTTTAGGGATAAAATGATTAAGCATTACGCTCAAACAGTATGATCAATTCATCAAATTCATAAATTCAGTGGGTTTGGCCTTTCAACTAAATGGTTAAAGTTCCACGAATTACACGATAATTATAAAATCTGCTACAGCTGTCCGCCCAAAGACATGAGCATATCTAAATCCATTATAAGGGGGTCTTATGAGTGATATATATTCTTAAACCAAGCCGCATGTTCAATCGTCACCATACGTAGGACACAGGACACCACTAACCCATATCTATAATATGAAGGTAATTCAAAATGATGACCGTTGACTATGATATAACACTATAAATAAATACTACTGCTGAAGAGGTATTCTTGTTGATGGTAGATACTTAGTTTCATGTTGCTTAGTCGAATATAATAGCCATAAAAATCCACTATTTTCACAACTGTGTACCCAATTCACATTTAGTAAACATCTTTCACAGGGAAGCATATATTTATATCTTCAATATAGATCTATGCAACCCAGTGCACTTATTTGGATTACAATATTGTTTGTTACTTGCAAATGTAAGGTCACATACAAGTGGGTATGTTTGCAACTTATGTGACCTTACATTAATAACAAATTCTTTGAGAATAAGCCCCACCCCCCCATACAGATTATAGCTGATCACACACACCTGTGATGTTTCATCACAACAAACACTCACAGACACAGTGAGCACATTCTGCAAGGACTTGTAGAAGCTATTAATGAATAAGGTAAGTGGAGTTGTTTAATTCTAAAACTGAGTTGTTGAAGGCATCATTTATTATTAAGAATAAACAATCATAACCAATTTTTGTTTGACCCTTTAGTTTTATAGTTTGAATACCAATATGTTGTACTAGCAAACCTGAGTTGTTTTATTTCTACAGGTCCGTCTGGTCTAGCCAAAGGCGAATATCTTCTGTCAAGAAGTGTTATTGAGAGAGTTGCTCTTGCATGACGAATACACATCTTTGTGAGATTAAATGCATGTCGATATGAAGAGGATGGATGACCCAAGCTGTCTGTAGAGGTGCACTGTTGGTGAGTTTATCACCATTAAATACATTCAAATAAGACTTGTAATTCTATGATTAGGTCACTCCATGGTGAGAGTAACTACTCAGGCCAGATATCTATGCTTCCCTCAGACATATGTGTCCTGATAGCCTCCTGATGGGCCGTTTGTCTGAACATATGGTGACATTTATACCCTGAAATTCTCCTGAAAAATAACTACCCCTGAGGTAGTATTTTCTCCGTAGGAAATGTAAATTACCTTATGTGTGAAACGGGCGTAGAAAGTCGGTATTTCATACACCCCGTGAGTGGGTGTGTTGATGACGCTTCGGTCGGCATTTGCATGTCATTGAGTGGCACCCTAAATGATAATCATCAACAGTTAGCTGAACATTATAGGGTCCCATCCTTCCCTGATCCTTCCCTGCCATCGATGTAGGTTAAATAGCAAAAACGCTCTTTCTCTGGTAAAGCAATAATTCGCTATGCCTTTCTTCATCGTCGTTTCTTCTATTTGTCTCTAACTCATGCTCCAATCTTTGTTGTGGATGGAACGGAACATATGATGCATCGTTGCAGCAACATTTAAGATGATCCAGATGAGTTGCCTCCATGCTGTCTGTGGTCAAAACAAACTAGAGTGACAGCGGCCGCACTACTCCTGCCTCTTGCCAAACTTTGAACCTACGTCAACCAACCGGAGATTCTACTTGATGTCTTAACGACATCAATCAATGTCTGCATATAAAGAATCAAGTCTGAATCACCCTCGGGGTTGAATCTCCTGATGTAAAAATCATGAGGACTGAAACCGGCTATACTTGCATGTTGACAACTGGCTGCATCTTGAACTGAATTGTTCGCATACTTGCCAATATACTTTACGTGTTAATAGAGGAATCCAGGATTTGAATAAAATGTTAAGTCATTTTTATTTTCCAAAAGCTTAATCCACAGAAGGAAGTTATTGCAGTTTCTTCATATTGTTTTGTATAAAGCATTTGTATGTTTTTCGTTTTGTATCGTTTTTACTTTACATTTGATGGTGTAGACCCTATTCATAATTGTCTGGAAATAAAGGAGCAAGCAACTCTTACAGTTCATTCTGGCTGTTTCTACACTCAAGGAGAACATGCCCCTAAAACCACGTGCAGGTTTGTTGGCCAACCACCCCTCCCCAGAAGGAATAAAAACCTGGAGGAGCTATTTTTTAAAGGCAGGTTCAGGGGGGTGGTTAT
>OLKM01000776.1:60000-84631 GCA_900291075.1 Melanogrammus aeglefinus
AGTGACAAGCAACATCATGAACAGAGTACCTGGAGGACAATCTGCAACAACAACAACAACAACAACAACCCATGAGTGCAACAGACCTGAACCGTTGTATTCGATGATGTCAGCCATTTTAAAGCATTTATGTAAACATTGGGGTGAATAAAATAAAAAAATGTTGGGTTGACCATAGTGTACCTATGGGGGGGCGGGGGGGGGGGGGCGGTGCACTTTTTGATGAGGCTGAGGAAATGGAGGTTTCCAGGGGGATGATGACGACGGCTAACAGGAAGTGAGGGTCAGCTGGTGTCCTGACCACCTGCTCTGCATCTCGGAGAAGCTCCAAGGAGCTCAAGGCTGTCTGGGGGTCACCGTGGACAGGAAAGGAACTCGCCACATGTTACCCTCCCCCAATCACTTAATGTGTGTATCCAGGGATAGCTGAGTAAGTGTGTTTATGTGTGCCTTTTGCATGTAGTTGTGTGTTAGGAGTGACTGGGGAGATGACTGTGTGTGTGTGTGCGTGTGTGTATGTGTCTTTGGAGAATAATAATAATGTTTGTGTGGCTGTGGATGCATGCGTGACCCCGTGTTCCTCTATTTTGCATTTGCATGAGGTGCGGAGAAAAACGTGTGTTTGTGTGTGTGTGCGTGTGAGTCAACATGCCAGCTTATGCATCGGGATGACTCTGTGTTTGCGTGTGTGTGTAAGTATGTGTGTGCGTGCATCTGCAAGACTGTGTGTGTTAGGCTATGTCTGTTTATAGGTGTGTATGTGTGTGTGCATCGGCCTGACGGTTTGTGTAGGTTTGTGTGTGTGTGCGTGTGTGAGTCCATGTGCATGCGTGTGATGGTATGTATGTGTGTGTGAGTGCCGCTCGGTGTTGTGACAGAGCCGGGGGCTGTGCGTTGGCGGCCGATGTTTGTCCATATGTGGGCCTTCTGTTCCTCCACTGCTTGACCTTTGACTGTCTTTAGGAGTTACATGAAGGGCGTCTGCTTCCCGCAGGCCTCCAGGGCCGGAGCTGCTGCAGCCCCAGTAGGAGGCAAGGTTACCCAGGCCCACAAGTGACGCATCCTCGTCAGGGGTTCAGGCACGCCTTGAGGCCTCAAGGTCGCATGACGGCTGCCGTGAAGGAAGTCATAAACAAAAGCGCCCGGGATTTTATTTTATAATCCTTTTGCGTTCGAACGTGGCACTTTCCTAATATCAGTTTACATCAACAGCAACAATGATACAAAAACAACAACTGTCACTTAGAGCACTTAGATGCGCAGTAATATGCCAACGTCAGCCAATTCACTAAGGAGAGCGGAGAGAGAGAGAAAAATTAAGCATCTGCCTCATTTCCCTAACTGGCTGTAGCCGGCCTCATTAACAAGAGCTATGCTCATGCTGCAAGACTCCGTATCAAGCATCCTTACCGAGACCTGCCAGCATGCCAGTGGAAGCACTAAAACATTTAGCATGCTAACAAGCTGCCATTAACAAGCTTGCCGGGTTTTTTTAGCAATCAAAGTGTAATTGGATACATCGTTACATTGCCATTGTACAGCACAATACATTGTTACCGATTTTCTCGGTGCAGAATTGGGGAAATTAAATGTAATGACAGCAAATCAGCCAAAAGGACCGGATAGTCAAGGGGTCTGGGTTGTGAAAGGTCTCTTGTTCCAACCCTTATATCTGCAATCTACCTGTAGGCGTCCTTGATCAATGATGCCTCCTCCCTACCTGCTCCTAAATGACCTAAAGATACATTCACCGCAAATTGCTTTTGGGTAAAAGTGCATCCTAAATTAACAGTAAAGGACAATCAGCTAAAGATTATAATTAACAAACAATGTATTTCCTCCTGTGACTTCTAATTATCTTAAGCGTAATGTGCTGTGGCTATTTGGGGACAGTAGAGGCTGAATACAGTCTCTGTGCTGCTGTGGACGCTGTCTTAACAGCAGCTTCCATCCTGGAGCGAGTGGCGACAAAAAGCAGGGGCTGCTCCTCGTGAGTGTATGTAATGTAATCCTTTGCCATGAAGGAGCAAGAACCCAACCAGCAAATGGTTTGTAATGGATGGCCTGGTTATGGTTTCGGCAATAGTAAAGGTTCCGATAAGGAGGGTTAGTGGAAATCAAAGGAATCAATTAGCTTTTGGATGGGCAATGTTCTTAAGATTCATTATGCTGACAGCCTAATTACAGAGGAACAATGAGCTGATAATTACATCAGTAATAATTAATACCCCCAATGCAACAAAGGGAGCGTGGCGAACACAATCTTCTGCTAATAGGTTATTACTGACTTGATAAAATCAGCAGTTCTGTAATGGTACGTGACAGAGCTTGGAACTTGACTTATGTGGGGGGAAAACAGGGTGCATCCATACTCTGGGACATGCTTGACTGGAGCATTAAATATAGCCTCTTACCAAAGTAAGAGGCTTTAGCAAAAACAGCAACAAAATATATTTAAATGTGGTAAAGCACCTTCTTTATTTGGTTTGGTTTAATGGGATGGCACATTCAATGCGTTAGTTTGGATGTTTATGCAGGCAAATTGCAGTTCTACCAACGACAAAACAGCGACGCTGTTTACTTCTATGTTTCCCCCCCCAACAGTTAATGCGTAATAAATCAGAGAGGAGCTGTTAGTATGTGAGGCATCGAGGTGGCTTCTCCGGTTGTTCCCCCTGTTGAGACCCCAGGAATTAGTGGCAGTAATTAGCTTTATGGGCCCCACTCTATCTGGGCGGATCCTACCACTCTGTTTCATTTATCTGGCAATTTAGACCCGTGAGCGAAGAGTGATTTCTAATTGATTGTTGAGCGCTTGGCAGGTAGCGCCACGGTAAAACCGCAGGCCTGGGCCGGGAGAAGTGTTATTGCTCATTAAATGGCTTAATAGCACGACGTGTCCATAGGGGAAGTCATCAACCATGTCTCTGTTTTCCTTCTTTTTTTTTACTCTGGCGCACACGGCTCTCCCCCCGGTGGGAAGTGCTGTGGTCCACAGCAAGACGGTGTGTCGGGTGAAGGCCCAGGAGAGTAGGCTGTCTGCTGCCCACTGTCTCCTCTTCTTCTCCCATTTCTTCTTCCACTGCCTTGACACATGTCAACGTGTCAAGAAGATGTCCTTCGGACGAGTCTCCTGCAGGATGATACCTCAGGAAATGCTTCGCGAAGGCTCTGTCTTTATTTTAGGGAAAGAAGAGGTATCGACGAGGGATTAAAAAAAATGGTAAACACCAGTACACACAGTACACAAATGCCCATGGGAATTGGTAAATTCATTCCTCCATTATTTTAGCAACCTAAAATAATATAGCCTGCAATAATACCTACCTGGTCTTTTGACCCAAAAGCAAAAAATATATTGCTTACATTTTTGTTTACACTCCTGCATGGTTTGTTCACACCAGAACACAACGCCTGCTGCCACATACTGAAATGAGTAAAGAAATAAGGAAAATAAATAGGGTGTTTCAGTGCACTGGAGCAAAGCTTTCGCCGAGTGACTCTGGTATGAATGTGTGTCTGGTCCCCTACCCCCTCCCCCCTCCTTCTTGTGGTCATTCCGTCAGTCCGTCAGACAGGTGTATTGACATTCATTCACAGGGATGAATCACAGTGTTTGCTCAGGGTAAATGTTAAAGCTGGGGCTCTGCTTGACTGACACTGTGGATTTCCTTCCCCCAGTCAGAGTGCCTATTCCCCCCGGTGTGCTGCATTGGCTCGGGACTGGGCTGTGTAGAGTGTTTGTGTGTGTGTAGTGTGTGTGTGTGTGTGTGTGTGTGTGTGTGTGTGTGTGTGTGTGTGTGTGTGTGTGTGTGTGTGTGTGTGTGTGTGTGTGTGTGTGTGTGTGTGTGTGTGTGTGTAAAGAGTGTGTGTGTGTGCATAGAGGCTGTCAGTGGGACGTCAACATCTCTATTACAGCCACTGGACCGCGACCCCAACTCACACCACATAAGCAGACTGCTGCTGTTACTGCTGCTGTTGTTTACAGACTGGATTAGATTACACAACGCATTGCTATTGTACCCCATTGTTACTTGATGCTATATGTTTTATCCTACAGTGAATTCAGATGTGTGGCATTAGGGAGCAGGTAGAAGTAAGGCATCTTGGTTAAGGAGTGGTGAGGCTGCAGACACTGGCGTCGATCCTGGTAACTTAAGCCAGGGAGTTGACAGTACAGCTTCCGGCTACGGGCCCCATATGTAAACTGGCAGTCCATATTGCACAGCAGTTTGCTGGGGATTTTTATTTTTAAGAGGGAGCGACTTGTACACCGATAAGCTTGGGTTGGATGTTGAAGTGAGATATATTGCTGAGGTCAGGACATGGCAGAATACTTAAGCTGCCAAATTAAAGAGAAAAATGATAAGAAATAAGAAGGTTGAAGCAGATAATATGTCTGCCAGACCGTACCTGTTTACCCACTGTGACAAATTACCAGGGGATATTTCTTCTAGACCGTACCGTTTTGCACACTCTGACAAATACCCTCAAGTACAATCTGTTTGCCCACTTCAGATAAGGCTTGATTTATGTCACATTTATCACTCATAAAGATAACTTTAAAGAACCTCTATGACTTAAAATAAGAGCAGACTGTCACATGATCTGTGAGAAAAACAGACAGACAGACAGCCTTGATGCTTGAAAATAACATTTTCTGAGCATAATTCCCTTTAGATCCCAGCTGGTTGTTTTTAGGATCTCTCATAATTGTCGTGTCTATAAATACCAGCCAATAACTTTACTAGGTGTGCATATGTTAACACACAAATCCCAGAGGGAGGGCAGAGGGTGTTAACATGCACTGTCTACTTTAGGGATCCTAATTAGCCACATATAAATCACATTAAACCATGACATACAGCAGGGGGGATAGTGGGGGGCTGTGAGGTAAAGGCCTCATTCCCTGGTTCTCATAAACCTGTTCAACATAGTCGACATGCCTCTCTCCAATGGATTTTCCTCAATGGGTGACCTTTCCAGCTGTTGAACACAACTTCAACGTGACTTGATTACTGTACTTAACAGCTCTGCTCTGCCAACGCGGTGTCACTTTAGCGCTCCAGAGACGTGGAAATACTCAGCATTCAGGCATTACCGCTCAGGGAAAACGCCTTAACATCGCGGTGGATTTAGGTGACCTCAGAGACAATCCCTCTGCTCAGGGATGATGTCACAGGATCTTCCTCAAACGAGTCAAAGAAAGTAGTGCTTCGCAACCATCCCTATGGGCCTTTGTCACCTAGCGGCCATCTCGGCTCCATCTTGGTTCGAAAAGCTAGTTGGGTGAGTGAACTGAATGTGGAGCCAAGATGGCCGCTAAGATAATAAGGCCCTATTGGAGGCACTGGTTTGGTTGTCTCAGGGTTTCTTTTCCACTCCACCCTGTCACCCCTGTGACTCTTGGTGTTTTATTAGCTTCATATGCTCTTGCGTCGTCCGCTTCACCCGCCGCTGACTTAGCGGGTCATCTCTCTCCTTGTCACAAATCAAATTAGCACAGACTGCGATTAATCATCGGGCGCGCGGCCCAGTGAACGGTGGGCTGACACCTTATTAATATCCTTAATTACACCGCGTATTAGGTCTCGCCGTCGTCCCCTGTAATTATGTTGCCTTTGACTTCACAACTCCTTCAGCCAAAGCTAAGCAAATCATTTGTGCAGTTGAGTATTCAAATGGATGTAGCCACTAGCCAGGTGAGGGTGTGATTAATGGAGGGCACATGGGGTCTGCAGGGGTGAATGGGGCGAGGGCGAGGGGGCAGGACCTGGTTTTGATTTGTTTTTGTTCAATTTTTATTGATTTATGTTGTGATTAATGGAGGAATAGTTAGCGCGTCTTCAGGGACTTTGATGGCACCGGTGTACCCATGGCGTGCAATAACGATTCCATGTGTTGAATGAATGAATAAATTATTTGATTAACGAATGAATAAAAAACTGGATGTGATAGGGGATGAAGGGTGGTATAAGGGCTGATAAGTTGAGGCATAAGCTTTGCACAAATGACAGACAAATAAGTTATCATTTTGAAAGAGAACTGCTCACATGGTAAAATGTTAACGCTAATGAATTGACTTATCAATCTCTTTTTCTGTTCGATTAAAAAGATATGCAACAAAGGCTATTTTTGGGAGATGCAAGAAGAGAGTTGCTCATTCGTAGCGGTTTAATGTTCTTACAGCCAATTCAATGAGCATAATAAGAAAATCAGTGGCATCTTTGCCTAACTTGGTTTCACTTTGTTCTTTTAGGAACATATTGCACACACAACATATTGCTATTTAGTATGCGATGAGACAATTATCCAGCTACGCTGCCAAAAGACGTTGCTTCAGGACGATTAAATATCACAGATCAGCCAAATCATCAACATGTACCACGTTCCATAGAGGCTAATAGATAGGGATCGCAGCGCTTCGCCTCCGTTGTCATTATTTTACTTTCGGAGGCAATTCTGGAGGTGGTGAAATGAAAAAGAGAGATTATGTGGCTGAGCGCTCTCATCCTGCACATGAATCACACAAAGAAAGATGCCGCATAATCGATCTCACAGTCCCGGCGTTCATTTACTAAGTTGCTCACATGAGGAGAGACTTTAAAGAGTCTGGATTTTAGAGCTTTGTTTTTGAGAGTGGAAAACACTCCCACTGCACTACATGGGAGGAAGAAAAGGCGGCCAGGGGGCGTCCATGACTACAGTCTTTATAGGACCCATATGGGGTTTGAACCTCAAGTCTTCCCTTCACTTGAAATGTCATTGAAAATCATTGATTCGTGTTGTGGACAGACCTGCTCGCTGGGAGTCCCATCAGGGATACGGACAGTGACTTGTCGCGACATAGCTGTATAGATTCATGTAAATGAGTCCTAGGTTAATGGGATGTATTGAATATAGATGGTAATTGAAAAAAAAAGAAATGCCCTTCAGTATTTACCAAGACAGGGATGGTTTCTCAGCATGGTTTTAAACGTCTTACCTCTCACCACTGCAGTAGACTGTGGAATCATCCATCATCTGCAAAGCTTTGGTCTCTAATGGGGAGTCTGGATGAGTTTGAGGTCCTCTGCTGGCCTACATCTGTCTGCCCGTGAGGGCCACGTCGTCCCCCTAATAGATCCAGCAGGGACACAGAAATAACATCGGCCCGCGACCACGACTTCTTCGTTCTTCAAAGCCCGAGCCGGATTCTTATCCCCATTCTTTGTGTAGTGTATGTTCGTTTTTCAAAGGAATAATATTGACTATGTCTTTTATCGTTTCATCTCCATAAAGCCGTCCGACTGATTTACATTCAGCCGTCGTCTTGCGAGCTTTAAGTTTGACCGCTCGACTGTATGTAATGCAAATCACTTGCATTTCACTATTTTTTTTAAGGGAGGAAGACAACAAAATTCTATGATCATAATACCTCAAAGACTTACTATGAATATTGATGTATTAATATCCCCAGAGAGAACAAAGGACCCGTTAAAGCTTCATATCTTCTTCTATTCCAATAAAACCTCATATCTGGAAGTAGATATATTGAAAGCTAGGGAGTCCTTTCCACAGACAGGGATGGCAACATTGTGCCGATACACAGCACAGATTTTTTATATCATATTTTTTCCAGCTTCGCCTTCCTCCATGAACTTTTTTTTCACACTCTGTCCGTCTATTCCATTGTGCTCATTGACGTGCCTCCCCCTTCCTCTCCACTGTACCCAGAATGCATTGTGGCGGCAGAATTGCTGTGCTTCCAATGTGGATCAATGGTCCTCGCCTGGAGACCCAGACACCGTTCTATTTGGGTGGGTGGGTGTTGTGTGTGTGTGTGTGTGTGTGTGTGTGTGTGTGTGTGTGTGTGTGTGTGTGTGTGTGTGTGTGTGTGTGTGTGTGTGTGTGTGTGTGGAGGGGGTTGGTTGGAGGAACAAGGTTGGCTAGGTAATATAAAAACATACGGGTCCTCTGGCCAATTGCTCCCTGAACCATCGTGGGAATACCATCCAAATAGAATCCTGCACATGGCTCAGGTTAACATCCTCTCCTGCTGTCTCACACTGTATCGCTAGACTCATATCTGGATTTCACATTCATGTGCATTATTTCTAACTATTTCAATGTGCTATATATCATGTGAAATGAAATTTGGGCCTCCACAGCGCATAACAGTACTTTGCAGTGCACCAAAGAAGGACGTATATGCGATCAAGAATACATAAAAATAAATATAACTTCAATGTTTCCGACGCCCCAGCTCCACCTACCAACGAGACACCGAGGAAGGAGATGTGCTGATGTTACATTGAAATGTTACGTTGAAATAACGGCTCCATCGCACGCCAGCTCTGCAATCATCTCTCCATCCTCTGCACCACACCGGTCATTCTGCCCAGAGCTGTTCTCCACAATACTGGCTCAGCACGCTCCACTAGTGCATTCATGATTCCACACACTTCCATAAAAATAACATAAAAATCCCAATAATACACAACAGCAAGTCACTGTGGGTTGCTCGGGGTAAATCTGAAATCCACTCCCACGCTTTCAATGCGCTCCTCGTGTTTGTTTGTTGAATTCTTATTTTAGCCGACCACAAGAGTGTGGGGGAAAAAATGGATCTGGATCCATTAGAAAAGCTTTGCACATTTAGCCGCTGCGTTGCAGGAGTGAATGCAACACGATGTTGCGTTTGCTTTCTGCTGACCTCCCGAAGGTCAGCAGCACATATCTATTTTAATGACCGTAGGCCAAGGCATATTATTCCATTGTTGTGGGCAGAGGTTGTGTCTAGCTTGCCGCCCTCAATGTGCGCACAATGTTTTTTCCCTCCCCCCGCTATATCCAGGTCTTTTTCTATGTAAATGAACCGAATTGCATAACATGCAGCTGTAGAGGCTTGGTATTCTGTGATATGTTTCAGTAACAAAAAGGTGACAGTCAATGTTGACGGCAACATTTACGCCCCCAAATCCCCAACGGACACCAACGCTTTCAAGCGAGAACCCCTTGAGCAGGACCGATAGGATGCCGCGAGAGAGTCGCAGATACAGGTAACGAAGGAACAAAGAGGTTTCTTTGCCGTTTTTTACTGCCAGATGAATTCTGTGAAAAGGTGGATTCTCGGAGGAATTGTGTTGAGTTTTGAATCAAACAGGATTATTGTTTTGTTTCTCCCCTCTTTGAAGAACACCAAATGGCTCCCAAATGTGAAACTAATGATGTACCGTGCATACTAGATTGTGCTTCAAATCCTGGGCGGGGATCAATAGATATTAAAGGAGGGGACACAGATTTAGTCAACGATTACAATGTAATTGGTTGTTGAAATTGACAGGTCGCTGTATATACTATGGCACTATTTGTCCTTATTTGTTCTTCATTTGCGTTACTTTGTGATTCTAATCTAATAGCTCCTGGAGATGATGGTACCATTAAGGCCGATCGATCAGATGCCTCCACCCTGTAATGAGGACAAATGGTTACAAACTGGTGCCACCTCCAACACAACACTCTCACAACAACACATCATTTGATTACGTAAACATCTCTTTGTGTGGGTAAGAATGTTGGGTCCTTTCTTTAGGAACTCAATAGAACACTCTCATTGGATACGAAAGGGGAGTGGGTGGTTAAGCGCTGTCCATAGGGTAGCAGCCTAACAAATCAGAGTTTACATTATTAATCTCGTATCTGAAGGCAGACATGCGCTAATCTGGTTGTATGAGGCGTTGCATATTTGACCAATCATGTCGAGCAGGGATCTGTAAGCGCAAAATTGGCTGATGACTGCAAACGAAAACTCAGCCAACAGCTGTAAACTGTAAAAAAAAAAAGTGTCTGTGAAAAAGTACACTGTGTTGGCTGGCCACTTTATAATTACAATTACTAAAATATAGGTACTCAATAGCAGAGTTTCTCTTGGGTAGAATATCTCTGTAACAACACTGGAACCAAGGCCTTTTCAGTTCCTGTTTTCTGGTTTTCAACCCAGGCCCGACTACTGGATCCCAGATGAGTAGGGGAGCAATAGGAAGGGGCCCTCCCACATCAACAGATACAGATACATACTCCAACAATGTAGTGTGGTACTGTGCTGCATGGCACAGGGATTGATACCTTTGGGTCAGTGTGTGGGCAAAGCAGTTGATGTGGTTTTTCCATTCCATTTAGGCAGCCTTCGCTAGCAGCGCTACCAACGTACTGGGTGTGTGTTTGTGTGGGCAGCAGTAGCGAGGAAGCGTCAGAGTGTGTTCTGCTTCCACCCTGTTGCTGCAGGCGAATCTGGCCTGTCCACGCATATACACACACGCACGCACACACATGCACCTGCGTGCCAACAAACACACACACTAGCGCGCCAGCAAACACACACACTAGCGCGCCAGCAAACACACGTGTGCCAACACACACACGCACGCGTGGCAATACACACACATGCGCGCGTGCCAATACACACACACGCACGTGGGTGCCAATACACACAAACACACAAGTGCGCCAATACACACACACACACACACACACACACACACACACACACACACACACACACACACACACACACACACACACACACACACACACACACACACACACACATATATACATATATATACATATATATATATATATATATATATATATATATATATATGTACACATATACTGTATATATATGTATACACATATACTGTATGTGTATATATATATATATATATATATATATATAATATACATATATTATATATATATATATATATATATATATATATATATATATATATATACATACACATAGATGGACAGATAGATGGATAGAGCCTCCAGGCTTACCACAATCACCCATCAACATTAAATGGTATCCCCTCATTCTTCACCATAGATAACTGTAGCAGCCTCCAGGCTTACCACAATCACCCATCAACATTAAATGGTATCCCCTCATTCTCACCATCTCAGACTCCACCACCAAAACTGTGGCCTCTTTGCAACAGTTTTCCTATTTTTACCTTAATTTTTAATATGTGGTGAAATAAGTTTTGTCTCGTCATGTTACCAGGATGTGAAAGATATCTCTTCAAAACACTCTCCCCCTCCCTCTATATCTGTAGAAAATGAGTGTGGAATAGGATTCTCACCCATCTTCCTCACCTTCTCTCCCTCCCTCTGTAGAATAGGACTGCTGGTCATTCCTCCCCCTTTCTCCCTCACCACCACTGTGAAATATGATGGTGGGTCACTCTATCTCTCTCTCCATCTTGCCTCTCTCTGCCTCCATGACTCTCACTCCCCCTTCCTCCCTCTCTCTCTCCATCCACTCTCTCTCTCTTTCTCTCCCCCTCCCTCTCTCTCCTTCCATGACTCTCTCTCTCTCCCTCCTCCCTCTCTCTCCCTTCCTCCTCCCTCACTCTTCCTCCTCCCTCTCCCTCCCTCCTCCCTCTCTCTCCCTCCTCCCTCACTCTCCCTCCAAGTGGACGCTAGGTCACTCACTCTCGAGTGACTCTTGATTGAGGAACAGTGAGCTGACATGTCCAGGCTGTGGGGAGACATTGGCATGAAAAAATGCTCCCTGCCTAATGGGAAAGTGTGTGAGGTTTGAAATCTCCCAGGGGGAGGGCCGTTGACTGCTGCCCCCCCCCCCCTCCCACCCCATCCCTCCCCAGCACAACCCCTATGTCCCTTTCCGGGAGAAAGCCCCTGTCATGTCACACACACACGCCCATTCATGGGGAACATGATGGATGTCATTGTTCAACCCCAGGACCCGGTGTTGAGGTTTTTTTCGGACGGCTGAGGGAAGAGGGAGAAAATAAGTTTGGGTGGCAGAAAGCTCAGGTAACGCAGGGCAGCAATGAATCACCATTGTGATGGCACTCATAGACCGGCAAGTCATCTGGCCGGCGAGTGTGCTGCTCTACTCGACGGAGCCCGGGTAGCGTTGTAACGGCACGACGTGGACAGTGATGTATCGCGGAGCCGTCCCCGTGCGCATCCATTTGTCAAAAACATTGCTGTTACGTACGGCCCCGCGAAAAATGTATTTTTCATTTCGGACCCATTTATTGTTTGCTGTTGGAACCATGCCTTAAACTTTTCCAACTTTGACAATCATTGCCTGTGTATGATTTCACAAATCCGCGAATTTTTGCCCCATTGAGTTTTCATATCTTGACCTCGATTTCTTTGATGTGGGAAAAAGGAGATTCATCTTTCCTGTGATGTATTCCATGTGTGCAGCAGAGTGAGCTGACTGTTTTAGGTCAACCCCATTGAGGTGCATCTGATTCACTGTCCATGTTCCTGACGTGCGACGGAAGTCAGGAACTTGAAATGAATTTGACCATTACCTTTCATACGAGATGGCCTTCGGCTAATGACCGCCCATCAAACTGCTCCGTTACAGCTGGGCAGCCATAATTAGAGGAAGGATTGGTATCATTTATGGTTCTTTTGGTGTCTGGGGCCACTGGGTGCTGAGACTGAAGGGTGACTCACGGTCATCATGCTGCTGATTATGCAGAGCGAGAAGGTAAGAGTTACGACCCTTCCAAAGATTATGGGGCGCTCTGAAAAATAATTTGAGGAAATAAAATATCGAGAGGCGCTGTCACAGATAGCAATATTGTCTCCCCCTCGTTGCAGTAAAAAGAAGGGAAGCATGTTATTTTCCAAATATTTTGCAAGTTTATTCGTAACCTGAGAAATGGTCCGTCCATAATTGGTCTCTGACAGCCTCTGCCTCACTTTGTATTTTTTGTCGTTTATCGAGAGAAAAATAACAGTCGGCTCGAAACCTAATTCTACCTATTCACCTGATAAACTTAAGGTTAAAGAACAACATTCACAGACAGTGTTGTTGTGTCTGATTGGTGCCAACTTCTCAGGTCTGTTTCTCAACTTTGCGCTGTCACCTGCTGTCACAGCTCCCTGCGGACAATACCGCGTGTTCAAAGCTTGCATCAATCTCTGTGATTGATGGGGATATGATTGTTGTCCTGCGATGAAATCGCCCAACAATCATGATCAGACACAAGCAACAACAAACAGTAGGATCCTGCCCTCATAAAAAACATGTCTGAACAGAGTTGGAATTAGAATGAACTCTGTGTTGTCCGGTTTAGATGGCGGTGATACTCTGCATAACCCTGGCACACGGTTGTAAACACTGCGGGGGGAAGGGGTTCATGTTGTCAGTGTTGTCAATCTCATGGCAGAGGATGACATGTGACTTGGGAAGGCAGAGGAGGGGCACGGCAGCTCTAGCTCTCTTAGTGGAGGGGGTCATTGTGTTACTGTCCAGGAGGATGAAGCGAAGAGTCGAATGACCCATGGGTGTGCTGTATCTACATGCACCCTGTGTCCTTGTCTCGTCCTGCCTCAAAGAAGGCATGAGTAGCAGCTGCAGGTCCTTCCTGAGCATGCCACCGTCCTCTTCCTGGCACGGGGGCGTGGCCTGACAGGTGGGGGCGTGGCCTGGTAGGAGGGGGCGTGGCGGGGCAGGGAAGAGGAGCCCTTCCCCTCGGCCCTGATCCCTAAGCACCTTTTTAAGCAAAAAAAAAAAAAATGAAACAAATGTGGAAATCGACATAATTGGACAGAGAGGGAATAGTCGTTGGTAGAATCGTGAGGAGAATGTTTGCTGCTCAGCGCAGCTGGAGATATCTCTCACCACTCTCCCATAGGTCTAGTAGTGGAAACCCTGGAAATCTGCTCAAACAGCTTGATGTAACATTTATGTGACATTGGTGAATATTACATTCCAACACGCCTCACTCACATGCTTTTAAACCAAACACACACACACACACACACACACACACACACACACACACACACACACACACACACACACACACACACACACACACACACACACACACACACACACACACACACACACACCCTCACACATAAACACACAAGTATTAAAACAACGTTGTTTATTTCATAATTTGCTGGAGTTACGTGTTGTTACAAACTATTTTCCAATAACAACTACTCGTCTTCTATTTTAATGTGAGACTCCAGGGCAGGGGGATTCCTATTGGCAATCTTAATGAAAAGAGAATCCACATTAGTGCATTAGAGTCCTACCCTTTTTTGTATTTTTTTGCAGCGTTCTGGCAAGACCTCTGGGAGATCGATGTGTCTGTCACGTTCCTACCTTCTGTGAGCTCCGTAAGGCAATGCCACAGAGGAAGCAGCCAAGTTCCTAAATGATGAATGCACACTCGCGTGTCCGTAGGGAGATGAAACAAAACTTGCATCAACGGACGATATTGCGGATTTTCAAAATCATCCGTTTTCTTTTTTCTTACTCCTGCACCATATTGGAAATCTTTATTCTAATTGCATGAATGAATTGAATATGCGTTTCTGATAAACCCACTCTGCCACCCAGGGAATTGTCTAAATGAAAAATCACAGCTTAATTTGTGTGTGTGTGTGTGTGTGTGTGTGTGTGTGTGTGTGTGTGTGTGTGTGTGTGTGTGTGTGTGTGTGTGTGTGTGTGTGTGTGTGTGTGTGCTCATGTTTGTCGGCTAGTCATTTTCAGAACCTTCGTGTCCTCTGGGTGATTGCCTGTTTACCCAAGCAGTAAATCTGTTCAGAACATTACCTCATTGTAAAAATGAAACTTTGTCAATCCCCCGACCAACTGCATATTGTAACATGGTATACGGTCACAATAGGAACATACGGCAATACATCAGCTGCTCAAGCATGCAGCTCAATGAACTTGAGACGAAATATCGGTATAGAAAAATCTGTATTTTTTATTTCTCATAAGGCTGTATTGTAGGTAATGCGATGACGTATCTACTGGGGATAACTGTATGTTTCTTCAACGTGACTAATACCTTCCCAATGTTGAATAAATCACCCGTAGAATCTCTTTGATGTCCGAGGGGGAGACTTACAAGAAAACGTTCCCCTATTTCACCTCCACAACTGACACAGCGCACGCACACACAGACACACACTCACACACACACACACCCAGACGCACACACCAACGCATGACAGAACAGTCTATCTGTGTTCAGCTTGTACTGTTTGCCATTCCAGTCGAGACGTTTGCGTCGTTGCTTCATTTTGTGCGGGAGTTCTGTACAGTGTTTTTCTTTTTTCTTTTTTTTCTTCTTTTTGAATCGTCCTTATAGAGACTACAAGCATTTTACTGTCTAAAACCGAGAACACTGGCGCATGAGTAAAGTGGACGTTGTTCATTTACAATGAGGCTGCTTCCAAGAATATTCAACGCAAGCAAAAAAATCACATGAGAGCAGTCCTGTACACGAGCCCTGGGCGATTTCCGTCTTGATCATTATGTATTCTTACATGTCATCTATATATTCATCTATATATATATTCATATATATATATATATAGATAGACGTGTATAGACTCTAGGGTTTATCTTACGTACAAAGAAAAAGGAACGGGGCCATGAGTTACACAGAGCATGCTGCCAAATGAAAGTTCACCTGACATGTCAATCGTAGAGCGATGAGATGTGATGCCGCTGGGAAGCTAACCTCCTGACCTTACAACCCCTTGACCTTGCGACCTTGTGACCTCTTGACCTCTGTTTATTAACTTTGTGTTGAGCCGGCAGCTGGGCGTGCTCACTGCATGTTCCCAGGTTCTTTCCCCCCCCCCCCCCGGTCTTCTTCACAAAGCGATTGGTCAGTAAGCCGACATGCCAGGGCGGCACTTTTTATTAAAGAAAGGCTTCCCCCCGGGATGAGGACGGAAATAAGAAAAGAAAGAGCGATTTAAAAAAAAGAGGGAAAAAACTGATTACTGATATTTACGTAATTCCAACCTCCATTGGCCTCCCGTGAGATGTCCATTGTTCAGATCCATGCGAGCAACGCAGCTCGTTTGCTCTGGTCTGACTGAGAGGTGGCGGGCGGGGGGGTGGGGGTGGGGGGGGGCAGGGCTTTACATAATGTCCTCACAGCCTTTAAAATAACCCTTCTTGCTTTCAAGTCCTTCTTCTCCCTGGAGAGGGAGTGGGGGGGGCGGGGAGAGTTACCAACACGGGGCTCTTAGATCAACAATTGTGTGTGTGTGTGTGTGTGTGTGTGTGTGTGTGTGTGTGTGTGTGTGTGTGTGTGTGTGTGTGTGTGTGTGTGTGTGTGTGTGTGTGTGTGTGTGTGTGTGTGAGTGAGTGAGTGAGTGAGTGGGGGGGAGGGTGGATTAAGATCAGTTTTGAATCCTTGGCAACACGGAGGCAAAGCTGTTTATTTTACCCGAGATGGAATCCCTCCTTCAATCCCTGGTAATCCTCGGTCATCCAGTGTCCATGGATACAGTATATCTAGTTGGTATGGCGGTGGAGCTCAGTCTCAGAGGGCGGTTGGGCGTGGGGGAGGGCCGGTGGGCCCGAGGGTCCGAGGGTCTGTGGGTTGGAGGGGAAGGGATGTTCGTGGGCGGTAGGAGTGTGTGGGGTGGGGGGGGGGGGGGGGGGGGGGGGGGGCTGACACGGTGATCAACGTGTAGAGCTGTCCGTCCCGGGGTGAATCTACAACACAGAGCAGAGAAACAGACATAAGCCATACACACACACTGTCAACACACAAGGGAGCACACACACACACACACACTCACACACACAGCCACAATACATTAAGTGAGGACAAACGTGTGTGGGGATTAGACCAAGAGGAAATTCCCCTCCCCTCCCCCCCCCCCTCCCCCACAACCTGACCCCTCATCCTATCCACCTTTCACAAGGATAGGCTTTTGAAACTGCCATGGATTCGTATCAAGCCCTTCTCACCTGCTGCGACCGCCTCGGGGAACAGATAGGCTGTGTGGGTCCAGACACTGTGTGTGTGTGTGTGTATTTTCCTGGCTCTTTCTGGTCTATCGGCTGAAATCAAAGTGCTCCGGTGTGTTTCACTGCTGCGAGTGTTGTGTTGGGATGTTTAGCCCATTGGCCCCCCTATCTCTGTGTTTCATCTCACATCTCTTTCACCCAAGCCCCATCCCAACCCCCCCCCCCCACCCCACTCCCCACCCCCATGTGTAAACAGCCAATCAGGATGCGGATATGTCCTCCAGCCAGGTCTAACAGCCCGGGGGTAAATAGGTTCGTAGCGGAGTCTGCGGTGTGTCTAAGCGCTGTCCAGACCTATTCAGCGTCGGAGAAAGAGCTGGATCTACATCAATGGTCCATTGTGGGAGGGAATTGAATGAAGCATCCATACTAAAGCCAAGCTAAATACAAAAATATAAATAAAATAAAGAAATCCCATTGTGGACATCAGTGACGGCGTCGGTTAATGACGACGACGAGTTAATTCAGTTAGTTAAGTTAAGTTAGTTAGTAGGCCTCATCGAATGCTGAATAACGATAATATCAGTGTGAAATGTTTCATCCTTACCCCTTTCTCCTCGCATTGCCTGGGTGTACACATGAATTTCCCTTTCCGAATTGACACACTGTAAGCAGTGAGAGGAGAGCTGTGGTGTGCTATCACACTATGGGGCTAATTAAAACCCAGCGGCCAGCACCTCGACCCCACCGCCACACGGCCCTGACATTGACAAGAGCCCAGGTGGAGGGCCAGGTATGCTGGGCTGGATTAGAGCAGCACGGGTTGGGCTTTGGCACTCCTGGCCCCCACTCAAACGATGGCGGTCGGATAGCATCTTTACCCATGCAGTCATCACCCGTCCTGTGAATACATTTCATCAGGACGTACTTGTGATTCATTTCCCCATTTGCTAATTTAATTGAAGCCTGACTCCGAAGAGGAATAATGGGATGTTGGCCTTGGGGCGCGACGTATTAGGGTTCATGAGAGCGTTTTATTTGGAGCCAAGTGCTCTGGGTCTCCTTTGTGAATTATTTTTATTTTATTACTGAAACTCCAAGATGCCTCTCAAAGGGACGGGGCGAGACTATTATGACAATCTTTTTGAGTTTTATACATTTGATCAAATGTGACTCATAACCTCTCATTCTCTCTTGTCGCCAGTGGAAATACATGCACCTTGGATGTGCTCAGAATGTATATTGAAACCTCATGACTGTATATCATATGCACAATAAGAAACATGTTCTCAGTCATACAATGAAATTCTTCCTTTGTTTTCCACAGACTGAATGCCAAGAAATAAATATAAAAAATATACAATATACAAATAAAATAGAAAAAAGCTGCAACAATATAGAATATACAATTTACAAGATAAATAGAAGAGCAGCAACAAGATGTAATAATAGATTGAAGTAAAAAAAAATAAAAAATCGGTATGGTGCAAATCCAAGTGTGCCCTCGTAGTGCATGAGCAAAATGTATACAGTGGCGGCAGTCCTGAGGTAGAATAATAGCAATAACAACAGACTCCTATCTGTTGTTAAGGAGTCTGAGGGCAGTAAGGAAGAAAGAGTTCTTTAGTCTGGTTGTTTTGGACTTCATACTTCTGTACCTCCATCCTGAGGGTAGAAGTGTCAACAGTGCTGGGGGTGGATGGGGTCCTTGAGTATGGAGGCAGCTGTCCTGTGGACTCTGCGGTGGTGGATGCTCTGCAGAGAGGGCAGTGGGGTTCTGATGAACTTTTCTGCAGTCTTTACCACTCTCTGCAGTCGTCTGCGGTCCAAAGCAGAAGTTTTGCCGTACCAGACAGCGATACAGCCGGTCAAGATGCTCTCAACAATGCAGCTGTAGAAGTTTCTGAGGATCTCAGGCAACATGCCCAACTTCCTCAGCCTCCTCAGGAAGTACAGCCGCTGTTGTGATTTCTTAACCAGCTGTGTGGTGTTGAGTGTTCAAGTGAGGTTGTTGCTGATGTGCACGCCGAGGTACTTGAAGCTGCTCACCCTCTCTACTTCAAGCTCCCCGATGAACAGTGGCCGATGAGGACTCCTTTTCTTCCTCATGTCCACTATCATCTCCTTGGTCTTGTCCTTGTGGAGGGTGAGTCTATTGTCCTCACACCATGACACCAGACTTGCCACCTCCCTCCTGTAGGCCGCTTCTTCCCCGCCCGTGATGCGTCCTATCACTGCGGTGTCGTCCGCAAACTTCAGGGTGGTGTTGTCTGTGTGGGAGGTGACACAGTCATGAGTGAACAGAGTGTAGAGGACGGGGCTGAGCACTGCCAATGTTTGTGATGATGCTGGCTGAAGTCCTATTTCCAATCCTGACAGACTGGGGCCTGCCAGTCAGAAGGGCCTGGAGCCAGTCACAGAGGGTGGAGTGCAGACCTACTGTAGACAGTTTGTCGGTGAGTTTGTGTGGGATGACTGTATTGAAAGCAGAGCTGTAATCCACAAAGAGCGTCCTGATGAAGGAGTCTTTATTTTCCAGATGGGAGAGGGAATAGTGGAGAACAGCAGCGACAGCATCAGAGGTGGACCTGTTGGGCCGGTAGGCATATTGCAAGTGGTCCAGGGTGTCTGGTATGCTGCTCTGAATGTGGGTCTGCACCACTCTCTCAAAGCACTTCATCATGGTCTGTAGTCATTCAGGCAGCTTGGTGGGCTCTTCTTGGGAAGGGGGATGATGGTTGTGGTCTTGAAGCATGAGGGAACTGTGCAATGGCTGATGAAAAGGTTGAAGATGGATGTGAGAACATCAGCCAGCTCGTTGGCGCATGCTCTGAGAGCTTGCCCAGGGATGTGCTGCAGGCCTTGCCAAATCCGCCCGGGGTCAGCAGTGGAATAGAAGCCATCCAGACTCACTCTGTACTGTTGGCCTGTTGGCTGCTCTGAGGGCTTTCTCCAGACCGTCCTTAGCAGCTTTGTACTCCGACTCATTGCCTGATTTAAATGCAATAGAGCGAGCACGCAGCATGTGGCGTACCTAACTGTTAATCCAGGGCTTCTGGTTGGGACACTTCTTGACTTGTATGGTGGGCACGATGTTGTCAACACAAGTACTAATATACCCAGTCACATACTCAGCATAGTCCTGTATGTTGACAGAAAAGTTCTCCAGTGTGGCTGCAGCTTTAAACACATCCCAGTCTGTCTGAGCAAAACCGTCCAGCAGGATGCTCTCAGTATCTGGTGTCCAGAGTTTGACTTGTTTAGTCACAGGTTTTGTCTGTTTCAGCCTTTGTCTGTATGCTGGATACAGGAACAAAGAGATGTGGTCTGAGTGCACGTGGGGGCAGGGTGTGGCCCTGTAGGCACCACGTATGCTGCTGTAAACATGATTCAGTGTGTTCTTATCACGGGTGGGAATATCCACATGTTGGAAAAAATGAGGGAATACAGTCTTTAAGTTCAGTGGTTAAAGTTGGCAGCGGCGATGAAGGCAGCATCAGGCTGAGCTGTCCGGTGCGTACTGATCTCGTCATAGAGTTCGCTGAGCACTGCCGTGGGGTTGGCATGTGGGGGGATGTAAATAGCAGCCAAAAACACAGCAGTAAATTCCCTCCATTGATAGAAGGGACGGCATCTCAGCAATAAAAACTCCACATCTGGTGAACAATGCTTATGAACAGTCCGTACATCTCCACACCACAAGTTGTTGATGAACACACACACACATCACCCTTTGACTTTACCGGAGTCTGCAGTCTGGTCTCCCCGGTGTACGGAGTGAGTCTGTAGCTGAATGGCACAGTCTGTGCCTTTGGCTCTGTCTCAATTCAGGGGATGCATCCTTCGAAGGCTGCATTCGAAGGCCGATTATGTTACTGTGATTCAAGGATTCGCATCAATGTTTCGACAAATGCAGCCTTCTTTTCCAGGATTTGAAGGATCCACCGCCTGGATCCTTCATGGCCTAATGTATCCCGAGATTCATTGCTCGTTGGATTATTTCAGAAATGGTGTCAGAGAGAGCGGAAGCGGAAGTTGCAGCAAATTGCATATTTAATGACAAAACTATGTAAAGAAAAAGAATTATATAAAAAAAATGTTGGGACTATTTTCAATTTGTAACTTTATTGTCAAAGTTCAATGACATTAACACGTGCTATATCACGTTAAACTAATTAACGTTATATTTTATATAATTATTATATAACTGCTCCATATTTCTCCTCCGCCGTCCGGTTTGAACCACAGCTGTCAGGGTTGCTAGGTGACAGGAGCGGCGCGTCGTCACACAAGGTATACGGGTGTTACGCAAACTTGAAATGCTCCGTCGGCCAGACCGTCTCATTTAAAAATGTTTGTTTGGCCTTCCCGGTCTACGAAAGCCACGCCTTCATAGACCCCGTCCTTCGAAGATTGCGTCCCCTGAATTGAGACACAGCCTTTGTCTCTGAGAGCCAGGTCTCGGTGAAGATTAGAGTGCAACACTCTCTTACTTCCCGATGAATTGTAATCCTGGTCCTTAGCTCGTCCAGCTTGTTTTCCAGAGACCGCACGTTAGCTAGCAAGAGGCTGGGTAGTGGTGATCGGCTAGCGCAGGCTTTTAGCCTAGCATGTAGCCCCCCCGCTTGCCCTGCTTGTGTCGGCGACTCTGACGCGCTATCCTGGGGTCAGCTAGCTCACTCGAGCCTGGTGTTTCGGGGTCTTCCCGGGATTGATGGTGGTGGCCGCGGTGCCGGATAATGTGTTGTACCTCCGGTGGTATGGAGCCAGTAGAAGGGTGTGTGTGCTGTCGATGTCCAGCAATGCCTATCTGCTGTATGTTAGCAGTGCATGGCATGCAGAGAAAGTAAAAGGAGAAAAAGCAAAATACTCACAAAAAATAAGAAAAACTCATGCATTCAACGGCGGAGCGAACAAACACGTCTGCCTCGGGGGGGCACCATGGTTGCGTCATATATATATATATATATATATATATATATATATATATATATATATATATATATATATATATAGATAAAAGATTTAAGTTTTGGGTTCCAGTCGATCCAGATTGACCTCTTCAGAACACGAGCAGTAACAGGAGCAGAAACAGCTTGTTATTGTCGTGGTTCTCTCTCTGTCTCTCAGAATCCACCAGAGATTTGTTAACACAGAAAAGTGAATGCAATGCAAATGCTGTCATTTTAACCCATGTGTACTTGTTCGTGGACATCCGTGGGCGGAATTGTAAATGTGACATTGTGTCTGTGTGTGTGTGTGTGTGTGTGTGTGTGTGTGTGTGTGTGTGTGTGTGTGTGTGTGTGTGTGTGTGTGTGTGTGTGTGCGCATGTGTTTTCCTCTATTTAGATTTGTTCCCCTTTTCTTTATTCAGTCTTGTCCTCTGTTTCTTTATCCTACCCAGCAGGTAGCTGCGGCTTGTGCAAGGATTTTCCCGCCTATCCAGACTTTTCTGGGAACTAAGCTGTCTTCATCCTGATTTGTTGGCTGCATGAAGTTACTATCTACCTATCTTCTGTTGGTAAAGGCAGACAAGGACAATCGGCAATAAGAGTGTAATGAAATCAAGGCCGAGCATCTCTCTCTCTTTCTCTCTCTCTCTCTCTCGCTCTCTCACTCTCGCTCTCTTGTCTATTTGGGTCAGAATAAATCAATCAGCCTATCGAGGGAAACCTCTTCTGACACCCCTTTGACAATAAAGCAAATCAACAAAAAAATGCATGAAAAAGAATTATCAGATTCTGTGATATTATCGTTGTTGTCAATGGATCTCGGGCAGTCCCGGCTGTGTCTGTCTGTCTTTTGACATCAGTGTATCACGTATCACGTATCATCTCCCATCTCACTTCAGCTCATGTCATTCTCAACTCCTGTCTCTCGTCTCACCTCCAGAGCTCGGGTTCTCTCTTCCCGTCTGTGTCTCGGTTCATTCCGTACCTTCTAATGATTGATGACTTCTAGATGAGGTCGCAGTGTGACGGGAAGACATGCCCGCGCGGAGTGGGTCTTGACCGCCGGGGCGCACTTGTGATTCTCCCTCTTTCCGAAAAAAAAAAGATGGTGACGCGAACACATCTGCCTGTAGGTCACTGTTTCATCGCTCGGACGGACTCGTGTAAAAAGCGCCCGACGTGTGTAATTTGGTGGACGGCTTGCCCTCTTGCTCCCGACATTAAGCGTTGCCACGGCAACATGTGCATGAGGGCCTGGAGTCGGGGGAAGGCAAAGGTAGGACGACAGACGATGGATCATGCCGTAACAAAAGGGTTCTGCTCTGGCTTCCCCACACGGCTTCAGCGCTTGCCTCTAATTGGAGCGTTTACACGCGTGCCACTGTGGCATTCCCTTTGGCCTTCAACGAATGGAGGCCACACTCTGAACCCAATTAATGGATGTGGAGTGTTGATGGTTGACACATATTTTAACAAATTTAGTATTTTTGAGGTTCTAATGACATATCATACCTACCTGGCAAGGATATTATTGCACATTTCCACACTCTCAGAGGCTTGCAGTGGAATTGTTTAAATGGAAATTGTATCGCCTCTCTTCTGTAAGGTGTGATCGTTGTGGTCATTTGGGGGCTGAACATGGGTTCATGTGTCGAGGCAGAGGTTTCTATAATGGATTCCCACGCTGAGAGAGTGTGCTTGTGAAAGGTGTCTCCATCCAGGTCTCACTCTTTCCTGTGCCCAAATGGAAAGGTCTGCCTGGTGGACAACCACAGAGCAGAGAGAAATGAGAGAGGGCATGGAAATGGTTGGTTGTTTGCAGTTGTCTCCATGCCATCCAGAATTTGTGCCAACCACTTTCCATGGTTGATTACATATATTTGTGTGTGTGTGTGCGCTCTGTGCTTTAAGTGGACGTAGGCCATTAAGAGTCTCAGAGAAGCATGAGAACCTTCAAGTGAAACAGAAAAACAAAGCCTGGGATCTCTGGCCCGTGACGGAGCAACCACAAATGAATTGATGTGGCCCAGGAGCCAGGGGGAAACCAGCATGTTGATTAAGTAGAGAGGGAAAGCAGGATGAAGAGGCTTCGCCATGTAGTCTGTAGGATGTGGTGTCAGCTGATAGCAGCCTCCACAAGCCCCTTGGAGGGGGATCAGACCAGTGAGAGACCCCCGTGATGGACACACATGATACACACACACACACACACACACACACATACACGTACACATACACACACACACACACACATAATGGGTGTACTGGCATATTATGAGGGACCACAGACACACACAAAGCAATGAGCATGTGACAGATTAGTGTGTAATGGGATTGGCTAACGAGCTGCTGTAATGGACGCCACACATTAGCTGATAGCTGAAGGAAGGACTTGAAACAAAGGATGAAATGAGAGAGAAAGGAGATTTATACTGCCGTCACACACTGATCAGGAGCGGAGGAGACCTGCTCAGGGGCTGGACTGGCCTCTTTGAGTGTGTGTGTGTGTGTGTGTGTGTGTGTGTGTGTGTGTGTGTGTGTGTGTGTGTGTGTGTGTGTGTGTTTGTGTATGTGGGTCTTTGTGTGTTGTGTGTGTTAATGTGTGCATATAATCATACTCATTGTAATAAATGCATATTATCATCATTTACATGGGGGAATGGCCATTTTTTCTCCATTCATATTTGACACTTAATGTCCCGGTATAATTAAACGAGTGTACTTTATTTATGCATGTCTTGCCCGCACTTGGCAGTACATATTTAGTGTGGGCGGCGGTGCGTTCAGTGGTTGTGTTACGGCAACAGCTCTGCTCTAGAATCAGTGTGATCCACCGCATGGTAACACCACCCACCAAACTTGATTGCTTCTACAGTTCTCTCGGTTATAGGTATTTTTTGGC
>OLKM01000776.1:84656-112069 GCA_900291075.1 Melanogrammus aeglefinus
CCCCCGTGATGGACAGCACCATATACACACACACACACACACACACATACACGTAGCACCATACACACAACACACACACACATAATGGGTGTACTGCGATATTATTGAGGGACCACAGACACACACCAAAGAAATGAGCATGTGACAGATTAGTGGTAATGGGATTGGCTAACGAGCTGTCTGTAAGGACGCAAAGCACATTAGCTGATAGCTGAGAAGGATTGAACCAAAGGAATGAAAGAGAGAGAAAAGGAGAATTTAATAGGTACCACTGATCAGAGCGGAGGAGACACTTCTCATGGGGCTGGACTGGCTCTTTGAGTTGAATTGAGCGTGTGTCTGTTGTGTGTGTGTGTGTGTGTGTGGTGTGTGTGTGTGTGTGTTGTTGTGTATGTGGGGTCTTTGTGTGTTAGTGGATAGTGTTAATGCTGTGCAATAATCAACCTCATTGTAATAAATGCATATTATCATCATTTACATGGGGGAATGGCCATTTTTTCTCCATTCATATTTGACACTTAATGTCCCGGTATAATTAAACGAGTGTACTTTATTTATGCATGTCTTGCCCGCACTTGGCAGTACATATTTAGTGTGGGCGGCGGTGCGTTCAGTGGTTGTGTTACGCCTGCTTAATCATGCACAGCATGTAAACACACACTTGATTATTTCTCACCGAGTATTTGGGTTAATGAGAAGTCATTGAACATGAGTCACCCCCACCGCTACCACTCAACATAGAGATCCACACAGTTGATGGAGAGCGAGAGACAGAGGCCGAGAGCCAGAGAGAGAGTGGAGCAGAGAGCGAGAGTGAGAGAGAGAGAGAGAGAGAGAGAGAGAAAGTGTTCGGGAAGGGGACAGCGAAAGCAGGAGAACGACTAACCTTTACAGAAGCAAGAATGCAGCTCAATTTCTGTTGTAGCATCCTCTGCATTTTGCTTCCGGAAGCTAAAAAGGAGAGTATGGCTGGGTGTTCTGCAAAGAGAGGGTCAAGACAAAATGAAGTGTTCATTGGGAAGGTATATGATAAAAACGACTTTAGGCATATAATGCCATGGCTCTCTCCGTCTTTGATGTGCCAGGAAGACATATTTGGTCATATAGACTCCGTCCTAATAATATTAAAAATATATATGCACATGTTATAACCTCATTACAAATCAATTTAAAAGGAATTTGTTAAAATGATCCCTATAGCTAGAGATAGATCCCTTCCTCTCTCCAATTAAAAGGTGTTAAGTTAGTTAGCATTCACTGCTGCCACGGAGTCTGATACTGAGGCCATGCCAGTCTCCTGACTTAATTGTTGTGTAGACTCCTTTAGCTGTCTTGAATCCAGGCAGACATGTCCAATTCCCCCTATAGTGTATAGCTAATTGTTTTTTGCCTCTCCTACTAGCCGTGGTCAATCCATAACTCTCCATGTCCATGATGGTCACTCCCCTCACCTTTTTTGCTCTTTTGTTACAGCCCACGATGTGAACGTTTCCCTATAATAATTATTTACACACATCCTCTCAATGAGGATGATTGGTAAATCATTGCCTGTGTCTTCTCATGATCATGCTATATTAAATCAAATCCTATGCTGTCTTTCCTATAAACCTTTCCTAAAATAAATAATTTTTCAATTTATTAATTCATATTTTGTGCCATTTTAAATCTACAGTGAATTTAAATCGAAACAAATTTCAACATAAAAGAAAATATAAAGTTTTAACAATAAATTATTAGTATAGTCGAGGGGGTGAGGGGGGGGGGGTCATGGTCAACTCAAAACAAACACTAGGTGTGGATTGATCTTGTATTTGTGTGTGTATCCATATATGTGTGTTATGCATGCATGTGAATTGGTGTGTGTGTGTGTGTGTGTGTGTGTGTGTGTGTGTGTGTGTGTGTGTGTGTGTGTGTGTGTGTGTGTGTGTGTGTGTGTGTGTGTGTGTGTGTGTGTTTTTTTTTTGTTTCTGTGTCCGTTTCTGTCTGTATTTGTGCAAAGGGAGTGTTGGGGGTTGAGTGGTCAATGGAAGGAATACAAATCAGCGATGAAGCATCCACACAGCTCTGGGCAGCACACTTGACCGCACACACCAGAGGCTCCACGGCCCTCATTACATCACATCCAGGGTCACCTGACATTACCCGGTGGCGGTGGGAAAAATCAAACGAAACAAACAAACGGGGACTCTGAGAGGAAGGCGTCCTTAGGCACAGCCCAGCTCTGTTTACTGTCTCATTTAACGTGTTTTTTATTTTATTTTCTTTTGTTATATCCGTTTTGTCATGACAAAGCCCCAGTATCACACTTTGAGTAGTGCTTGTTGTATAAGCGGATGTGTTGCACCCTGCATCGTCCTGCAAATGAGATGAATTTAACAAGGCAGTTCTAAGAGGGACACAGTGGTTGTGGTGTTGTTTTAGGGGTTGAAAGTAATGGTGTTTCACTGACTTGCTTATTTCGAGTGCAGGAAGAAGTAGAGCACTGAAGCCTGTCTGTGCACGACTACACGTGTGTGTGTGTGTGTGTGTGTGTGTGTGTGTGTGTGTGTGTGTGTGTGTGTGTGTGTGTGTGTGTGTGTGTGTGTGTGTGTGCGCGCTTGTGTGTGTGTGTGCAGCACTCTAGGGGGTCTCACCCTCGTGGTCTTGATTTTGTTTCCAGAGGAGCACATCCATCCAGAGTTGTCAGGCAGAGTCTTGCACTCTTCTCCCTCCAGGCACGGCTCCATCTCACACCACCACTTCCCGATCACAATGGATGCTGGGCAGGAGAGAGGGGAGGACACACAAACAGCCTTAATTCACACAGCTACAAAACACACCAGCCGTGACTTTATTCATAACCCTAAAGGCAAAACTGAGGTAAAAAGGAAAAATTCAAATCAGTGCAAAGGATGTATATGTTATGTGATGAGATAATGTGATGGTCATAGAGAACATGACGTTGATAGATAACCTGATGTTTCAATATGACAGGATAACGGGACGTAACAAGACAATGCATCAGACTGAAGTACGTAAACAGACGTAAACAGACGTTAACTGAAGATCAACGTTCCAAAGCGAAAACATGGAAACAAGACGCAGATACCCAGAGAAACCCACACCAAATAACGGGAATGCACCAAATCACACACAAACACAAGCACACTTGCACAAACCCACTCCCTTACTTACGCACACATTTATGCCTAAATCTACACCTACACACACCTATCACACACACACACACACACACACACACACACACACACAACACACACACACACACACACACACACACACACACACACACACACACACACACACACACACACACACACACACACACACACACACACACACACACACACACATAAACTGCATGAGGAAGGTCTCATGAGACCGCCAGTCGTGTTTTCTTCATCTCGTTTGGATCCCGGAGCGATTGTAGCATTTTTGCGAATGGGTATCTGGCTGTTGACAGTAATGTCTTGTACAAACAGAGATTAATCATTATTTTGTTTTGATATAGCCACATTACATGCGGGGGCCTAATCTCATTTTTAATCAAAACTAATTGCTTCTCATTAACATCCACTAAATTCTTCCTGCAGCTATCTCACAAAACAAATATGTTCCAACTTCTAATCAAGGGCTTCCTGTACCCTAAAAGTGTTTGTGTGTGTGTGCGTGTTTGTCTGCGTGCCTGGTATATCTTCAAAAACTTGATTCAAACCCTAAATGGTGGCTCAAACTTTAAACCCAGCGTGATATCATTAATAGTTGTAAAACGCGCACACACACACGCACGCACGCACGCACGCACGCACGCACGCACGCACATGCGCATCGCAGCGCACTGCACTCCAACACTACACAACCAACACAAGCAAATGCGCATGCAAGCGTCATCTGTCTCTTTAAAACACTTGTATTACAATTTAAAAATAATTGAACATTATTGAATTAGCAGCCAATAACATACAGTAACTGATAGCCCAACTGGTCAGAATGAGTATAAGGTCCTTCCTGTTGTTCCTCATACTCCCTCGCTCGCTATTACTTGATTTGGAGCACTAACTCCCTATCACATGATTTGTAGCCCTTTGACAGCCCATCCATCACTGTAAGAAAAAATCTCCTTTGAGTATCTACTTGAGAGGAGCTTGCTATCAATGTTTTTCAATCTTGCATAACGTTTTCAAATCAATATACATTTCAACCACAAGGTTCTTTACTTTCTAACTGAAACATGTGCTTCTATTCCTATTCTAGTTCAAACCAATAACGTTTCTTTCAAGCCTTATTCATTTGTGAAGCTTTAAAAAATGAAAACTAGAATGTTCTCGTCTGGTTACCAAGGTTACACAGGCCAAACAACAATGAATGCTGTATGTATGAGCAACACGTCCTCTCTCGGTGGTGGACGGAAGAGGTTAAAGGCCATTTCCTCTCCGCACTGAATGTATCACACACACACACACACACACACACACACACACACACACACACACACACACACACACACACACACACACACACACACACACACACACACACACACACACACACACACACACACGCCTGCGTTAAACTGTATTGCTGCTACTGAGGTTCAAAAACTGTACCACAACTGTTGAAAAACAGTTGAAAAATGAAATCATTACATTGAACATTAAAACCTAGCATTCTTCTACTAATCCCACCGGCACTTCCACCTCTCCTCTAACATATTAAAATGTGAACCAATCTCCTGGCGGATCTTTAATCACATTGAGCTCCAGCGCGCTGCAGACTTCTCTTCTTGCCGCGTGCTACTTTGTGAGCGCAACCGCTGGGACGAAGCGGCAGCCCTTGTCAAATTGCAGCGGGCCGCTTGGGGGACAGCGGATCTGATCAGATCCATTCAAGCAATACCCTGTGCTGGAAGAGCACCCCACCACCACCACCACCACCAACACCACCACCACCACCACCACCACCACCTCAACAACCCGCCGTACAGATGTCCTTTCATTCATCGCCCTGACTGCGGGACTGCAGAGATTCGCGGGGAGCCTTCGGAGAGGGGAGCTCGGCATTCTGCATGGCGCAATCCCACCACGGACGATTTATATTCATCAATGTGATGGGAGATAGGAGAACCCACTCAAAATTGAGAATGGCAAAGTAATACCTGTGATACCCGCCCACCCACATTGAGAATAGCGGAAAAAAAACGAAATCGGTAGAAAATGAAATGGGAAGGGAGAGAAAAGGGGTGCATAACAAAGTGGAAGCCAACATGTGGAAGTGAAGATTAAAAGCGGCGGCCTCAAAAGAGCTGCTGACGCACGAGAGCTTGTGTTGCATGAGAGATGGAAAATATTTACACTGCTTCACAATTTCCCCAAAGCTTATATTAATATTCTGCTCATGTCGCCTTGATTATTTATATCAAGGGAGCATATAACTCGTGAAGTATGAATAAATGCTAAACAGTTTCCATGCAATATACTATCTCATTCAAATGCACCGCTGCCCATCCGAACATATCTGGAAAGTCTACAGTCTGTCTGATAGCTCCATTTTTTTTTTACCAGATTAGATCAAACATCGTTTCTTTCATACTGACAATAACCAGCATGAAGCAGCCAAGAGCTATTATACTCAACAGCATGGTTATCATGATTAATCACACTTAAATTCTACTCGCAATTTTTCCGCCCAGCACAGCTCATGCTCACCACTCCCCACCTTTTCCGTTATGTCACAAGGCTGACGGACTTTCTTCATTGAGGTCTTTGAGCTCAAAGGGCCCAAGCGGAGAAGATTAAAGCACAGAACAGGGCCTCATTTGGACACCTCCTATTTGATTGCACAAAATCTTCCGTGAACCAAGGCCCAGGGCATTTGGTGTTCGACCTTGCCCGCTGGAGGAGAGCCATTGCTGGGCTTAGATCCACGCTTCCCTCCCTGGTGAACCACTGACCTCCAACACTCAGGTGCTTATGTCATACCGTAACTACTCCCACACCCGTCGTCAACACGGAGAGGGCATAACCTTCCCCTGACCATCAGAGACTAAACTGACTCTCTATCCTTTTCTCCTCCTGTTCCCTCTCTCGCGCTCTCTTTTTCGTGCTCTCTCTCCATGTGTCAAGAGCAGGGACAAGGACTTCAGGCTCTGGACTGCTTTTCCAAATCATTCCATGTGGAGAATGATCACAGCTATTCAGAGGCTTCGCAATTCATCCAGTGCAATGACCGTAATCACATTTCAATCCAGTTTCGACCCAGTATATACGGCGTCTGTGATGTCTTAGTGGTTCAACCGCTAGTGCGCTGACCACACAGGCATAACACCTTGTACACCAAGGTTCACTTCCGACGCTTCCTTCTCTCATTAAAAACCTTTGTCTTCACTGGCCTGTCAATTAAGTCTCAAACACAATGTGGTTTAAAATGCAAAGAGTATCTTCATGAAAAATATCCAATTATTCCGTTCAAAGATGACAGATGGTCTGAGAACAACTCCCCCCTCCCCTACCTACCCCAAAAAACATGACAAGCAATGCTTTGTAACGCAGAAAGGAGAACAAACAGGACAACGTCTTTGATTGAAGATGTTAGCCCCTGTGGCAAGTTGGCTCTGATGGACAAACCACAAACAGCGGGATTTCAACTGATTGGGAAGCATGAAGAGACGGCTCTTTCCCATGTGCGTCTGTCAACACAGAACGAGCAGGATGTATGATTCATTGAACTTCTTGAAGTACACAGCAGGTGGCTCATTGTTTGAACACCTTGACAGAAGGAGAAGCGAGGGCCTCTGGTCCCAATGAATAGGAGTTCTCATTTTGTAATCTGGTCGAGCGGTGATCACCGGCGTTGAAAACAGAACGAGCCCCACTGCAGGGCAACTGTATCGTCCTCTCCATTACTCGACATGTCTCCATTGAAATCCTCCTCCTTTTGTATTGTTAGATGTTGTGCCACGACGCGCTGGCCTACCCCAGGCTGTATTTACACTCTGTCAAGTCTCATCCAAAACAAATTGATTGATGAATGAATCAGTCCAGCCAGTCCTTCCATTCATGCAAGCCTTTAGAAATCCTAAAAGGCCCATTTTACAGATTTATTTCTAAAACATCACTCACTAAGCTGTTTAGTTACACAAGTCACTCCCAGTCACACGCGGGCTGGGTTTAAATGCTGCTTGCATCAAGACAAGAGCATGCTTTATGCAGTGGTCATAGTAATGTGGTGGAGGGGGCCATGCACCAATGAAGTGGATTAGTGAGGGCTGGAGATCGAGACCCCAGAACCCAATGTCAGGTGCAGTCATTATTCTTCATTCATTCTCTGGGCCTCATACACAACAAACAGCAGACATTGAATAGCTATTCAGGAGGACTAACACTTGAAAAAAGGCTGTCGCTCTGGCTATACAAAAAATAACTAGATGGCCTTGTGTATATTTTCTGGCCTGAATTTGCCTCATAACAATACATTATTTATTGTTACCACATATTACCCATACCCATATTTTCTACATCTTGAAGATACAAATATAATCAAAATTGTTCTTTCATGAGATAATGAATTTCCTTTTTTTGTATTTTTCCTTGCTATTGTATATCTATATGCCTAACTATTTTTGGGGTTAATGTCTATAAATAATAGAATATATTCCTGGAATATATTCCAGAATGTTCAGGTGTCTGCCATGTAGCTGACGTTGCACCGCCACACAAAAGTAAAGAAAGAGAAACTGATCTGCAGGTCAAATGTTATTAATATAATCACACCTTAAAGTAGTAATACATCATGAAACACTGTCATAAAACCCATTGTTATCAAATGTATATTGGTGATGTACAACGCACACCAAATCCTATTTTTCCTATGTGCGTAATATTTCCATTATCATTATTTGCTATTGGTCACTGACTGTCGTGTCAGGCTTCCCGTGATCTGCTCCAGTGTGTCTGACTCTTTGTTGATGTTGTTAAGTGTTCATTCTCCACCAGTCCTTGGACTGTTCCCCTCACTTCACATATATTGCCTGGACCTCATTCCCCTCACCTGTTCATCCTTGTCACAATTTTCCCATATGCATCTCCGATCAGTCTCTCCCCATATACACAAGTTACCTTCCTTTGTTCCCTTGTTTGGTTTATTTCTCATGCCCCTTCGTCTTTGGGGGTCCCTGTGGTTCGCTCGCTGTTTGTGTATTTTCTGCCAGTTCATGGACCTGTGATTCTTTATTAAAAGCCTTTTTCTTGGTTCATTTTCCGGGTACCGTGGTCTGATCTACATTTGGATCTCTATTTTGTTCCTGCTGCCCTGCCAGCACTGGTCATGAAACAGTGTGATATTTTTCTAAGTCATCCAGAATTGCTTATGCTACCCCGTCTCAACGACACAACAACCGTATGATTAAGGAGTTGGTGAAAGATTTTTACTGATACTGTACTTTAATGAACGTTTTGGTATGCCGCTATCACAGAGGCTAGCAAGTTTATGTTTAAGGGCTATTCAATGGGTAATGGGTCCATGTGACGTTGTGGCGTCTACAGGAATTGATTTTAGCCACAGCAAAGTGAAATACTACAAAAAACTGTAAAATAGGACCTGGGGTGTTCTGTAAATCACCAATAGATGTTTTATAATGATGTCAAGTGTTGTGTTGGCTGTATTATTCCTTTAATAATGGAAGGGCTCTGTGGGATGTGACGAAGGATCTCCACCTCCTCCCGGGACAATAACCTCTCCTGGTGGGGAAGTTTGAGTTACTCTCCCCTGAGTGTGTGTGTGTGTGTGTGTTTATGTGTGGGGGTGTGTGTGTGTCCAACCTCCGTCCAACCTCTAACTCGATTCTATGGGGCCCTATCTTGCATCCAGTGCAATTGACTTTATACACCGACGCGGGTATCTTTGCTAGTTTGCACCTGCAGCAAACCTGCACCCCTAAACTTGCACCCTGACAGGGCTGTCGGCGCTGATGATAGGCCTACATGGTGCTATCTTACAGATCGATTAAGCAGCTGTGCAACTGACCGACAGATACTTGGTCTAAGTGCACTAGCGGATAGCGCAGTTGGTCTTGCTATTTTGAAGTACAATGGCAGGTCGGAACTGCAACATAAGCGTTCACACCAGTAGGCTACACACATTACATGCATGTAATCGATTTGCCTTATTTAAATATTATGATGATGTGGATTGTGGAAACTTTTTTTTTCCATAGCGGCTGCATGAATGAACACTGTAGTAGGCTATGCCATGCGTTAAAATAATAATAATAACAATAATGAACTTGAGCAAAATAGGCTATATGCAGCCTTCCAAAACAAAATCTTGTTTTAGGGTAAATGATAACGTTGGTTTAATTATTTGGGAAAGAACAGCTGATACAGCGGTAATAAGTTGTATTTAAATCAATGCATCTGCAAACACGTACAGCAAAAATATATTTTCTTGAGACAGACATTGTGTAAAAGCCCATAACTTTTACGATTGATCAGTATTTGATCGTGAGAAAACATCGTCTTACCGCTAGTGATTGTTTATAAGAATGAATGAATGCAGGCGCACGTGTGTGAATTAATCTGTTTAAACGCAAACAAACTAATCAAGTAACGCATAATACAGTCCATGGCAATGTACATTAACGGGGGAACACATGCATATTAGGATTAGGCCTGCACGATTCGGGGAAAAATATGAATCACGATTTTTTAGCTTAGAATTGATATCACAATTTTCTGCCATGATTTTTTTCTCCCGAAATGTAATTTTTATTGCACCCATGAACAATGACAAAAAAATAAATGGCAGTAGCCTACCAAACATGTTTTTTTAGCACCTCTAGCATGTTGCGTTTCATATGTCCCTTTATAGCTGATTAAAGTACAGTATCAAAAACGGATTTATTTATTTTGTACACATAGCAGCATATTGTCTTTAAATGCTGGCCTTTTATAACTACTGAACCAACTCTACACACCTGTAAATTAAGGCTTAAAAAAAAAAAGATTTTTAGAAATTAAAAAAAATCCAAAAAAAAACAGGTGTGAATCGAGTTAGCAATATTATAACGATTTATCGTGCAGGCCTAATTAGGATCACAAGTCGATAACGATAATGTATACAATACTGGTAAGAAATGATGTGTGTTAATGTATAGCCGCATATCATTAAATAGACAACGGGAGCAGCCACAGGACCATATGTGTGTTAGGCTAAGTTTTCTTTGCCGAAATGTACATGACGACTCAGTATTTCAGAAGTTGTAGAAGAAAAGGCTATTTTATGTGTGAATTACGCCGTATTATTTGGCCATAAACTGAGCCATTTGAAGTTTGAAATTCATATGGTCATGCATCTGTCTCATCGGAGACTGCAAACGCGCTGTCAGAAAAACAACTCGTCAGATTAAAATGCAGTCCTGGCTCTTAAAGGGCATGGGAGACGGCACTTCTCATTGGTTTATTGCACGTTACGCCCAAACAACACCTACGGGTAATAGGCTACTTCTAGGCAACCCTTTTCCGATTTGCGTCGGGCGCAAGAGTCATTTATCCGCCGGTATAATAGCAAAAGCGGCAGAGACCCGCCCACAAGTCTCAGTGGATGGCTGTCGTTCCGAGAACAAAGTATCAATAGGAATAATATATAATTAATAATTACATACAGTATATTAATATCTAAAGACATTATTTGCAGCATAATTTTTCACATACCACTCACAATGAAACACACTCAGAGAAAAGACACCTGGAGCTACTTGGCGGGGCAATGAATGTCAGATATGGCATAAACAGTTAGCATGAACCTCTACCAGCCACTCCCCATTCATATCCCCATCATAGTGTAGCTATAAGCTGCTTCCTTCAATTCATATATTCTTTGTAATATTTATACAATATATGATATTTCTTATTTTAGCCTGGGGTGATTTTTACCTCGAGAGTGACTTATTATACGACATGTATCAGTTTGAATAGCCGTGGATGTTAGCCAAAATTCTGGTTTGAAATCGAGAGGAACAGACGGAATTATCACTTATTCCGTCTCTTATATACAGGTATATGTTATGCATACATATACATATGTAAATGCATGTATACACTTTTTCTCTATGCAGCAGAATTAAGAACACAAACATTTTAGACAGCAGTCCATGATGCTGGGGGGTCTATTGTCCTAGTGGGTACACGACTTGGGAACCACTGTAACAGACATACAGAAGGGTTTATTCCCCATCAGTGATCAGTGGCAAGTGCCTGCACCTCTTTTACAAATAGATGCCGGACATGAGAGAGAATGTGTTCTCATGCAAACCACATTCATGCGTACAATTTTACTCTGAAATGTAGAACATGAGGAGGTCTTGTGTGTGTGTGTGTGGCGCGTGCATGTGTGTAGCTGTGTATGCACATATACTCTGTGGGTGTGCCATATCACCCACCAGGATGAAGGGGGGGTTGCACTGAGAGGCATCTAACGTGAGTGTCTGTGATTGGCCCAGCGAGGCCTGGAAGAGAGAGGCCGCAGCGTTTGACTTGTTAAAAGGGATGTTCTTCACTAAGAGCCTGCTTGGCCATGACATAACTGGGACAAAGTTCTCCTTGTCAGAGCTAATAATCAATTCCAGCTCCAGGGATAATCTGACAGCCGGCCCCCCTGTCAGAGTCTGACACCTCTCCACCATGAAAGCTGTCCTCGCGCTGCCGTACATTAATTAGGACCAAGTCATTCAGCGTTTCGAGGGGAATTAACCCACGAGTGCAGCCATTGAAACAAGGCTTTGCTTAGAGCATGAAATGCTGATACACAGGGCAGTTTTGTGCTGTTTCCGCTTCGTAATACATTGATGACGCTAGTCTAGCACGGCTAGCCATCATAATATATATGATATATATGTACACTGATAAGCTAGCTCTGTATCAGAGGGCCAAGGGTAAGAGCTGCTTGTACTCCTTCAGGTTTTCCTGATCTTGTACAATCGTGACCTGTATTGTTTTTTTATGGAGGCACAACAAGTCGTATATTGGTGGATATTTAATGTGTATTTTGCGATTCATGTTTATCATGATGGGTTTTGAATGCTTGCATCCATGCAGCAATTAGTGTATGTTTGTGGTTTATAGCGTGTGCATGTTTGTATGTGTACCCATGTGTGTAGTGGTATTAGTGTGTGTGTTTGTGTGTGTGCGTGTGTTTGAGTGTGTGCACATGTGAATGAGTCGTTATTCTGTGTGTGTGTGTGTGTGTGTGTGTGTGTGTGTGTGTGTGTGTGTGTGTGTGTGTGTGTGTGTGTGTGTGTGTGTGTGTGTGTGTGTGTGTGTGTGTGTGTGTTGTGGTGCGTTCTTATAGGACATCCATGTCAGAAGGTGTCCCCAAGGGCCTGCTGAGATGAGCTGGTACCATAGCGTCATTCCTCATCTGGACACCACATTAATAACTGTGGGGCCCAGGGAGAGGGGCCCATCTGGGCCCCACTGCTGTGGCTGCTGAGGGGATAGGCCACTGACTCCACAAGTCTTTAATCCCTCATGCAGGCACAGGGACAGATGCCCAGTGGGGGTCTCACACAACACACACACACACACCACACACACACACACACACACAACCACACCACACACACACACACACACACACACACACACACACACACACACACACACACACACACACAGGACTATCAGGTTTCGATTGGCATTTAAGTATCGAGAACCTCTGAGGGACGTCAAAACCCCTTCCAACTACACACACACAAAGGCGCACACACACGCGCATGCAGATATACACACGCACACATGCAGACACGTGTCGGCATCAATGTTAGGGCCGAACGGCAACTATAAATAATGCCCTGGCTGTGTGTCGACTGTCTGCGCACTTCACGAGTGGTGGACCTCAGCGCGTTTAGTATTCAGTCAAGAAAGGCCTTGCTATTAAAAGGTGTTTGTTGGGCTGGAGCTGTCCAGGGAGATGCTCTTGCTGGCCTCCCTGCCTCTACCTTTAATCGCCACTCCCCCCTCTATTGGAGCTCTATTGATTAAAGCAGCAGCCATTAGAGCAACCCATTCAGGAAGTCAGTCTCCCCCAAGCTCACAGAGAGATTGGGAGTAAACATCACAGGGCTTCTCTCCCTCTCTCTGCCTCCCTAATTCTCTCACACTCTCATTTTGTCTCTCCCCTTTGTCTCCCTCTCAATTTCTCTCTCCTTCCCATCCTTTCTCTCCCCTTCTCCCTCTCTCACTATATTTCTCTCTTTCTCTCTTCCTTTCTCCCTCCCTCAACCTCTGGCTCTATCTCGCTCTCTTTGTCTCCCTCTCTCTGTCTCCCGTCCTCAGTTCATCCTCATCCTTCCATCTTCCCCCAAAAGGTTTTTCTATTTGACCCTTCCTAGCTACCCTCCCCTTTCCCAAAAAAACACTATGGCTATGTTTCTCTCTCTCTCTTTCTCTCTCTCTCGCTCTCTCTCGCTCTGTCTCGCTCTGTCTCGCTCTCTCTCATTCTCTACCTCTCGTGCCCTTGCTCTCGCGCACTCTCTCTCTCTCTCGCTCTCTCTCTCTTTCGCTCTCTCACTCTCGTGCTCTTGCTCTCGAGCGCTCTCATTCTGACGTTACAACACCAGTCTCTTGATTTCATCCATACATGTCAGTCGTTGTCTGTTTCAGTTTGTGTAGAGTTTGAGGTTGTTTGCTTTTTCTCTTAGATGGATTTATGTTCATTTCAGTCAATTTTGTTGAATAAAAAATAATTTATTTTGCAGTGGTTAAATGAAGAACATTTTCTTAAAAGAAAGTGCAATAATTAGGATATAGCATTATAGCACAATGCTACGAAGGGTATATACCAATGACAACCAAAACAATTGTCCAACTTACTGTTATATGACATCATCATATATAATATTCTTAATAATATTCTTCCTAAGATAACTAGGCATGTGTCACTATTGTATCTGAACGTCAGAAAAAATAAATTAATTTAAACCATGCAATGTATCAAACAAGTGAACCGAACATCAGAATTGACTACCTCTGATCCACCTGCAACCCTCTGCTGAAGGAAAAAGTTAGAAACATTCCTTCTAGCGTATTTATTTACACTGAATTATCTCAAAGCTCTGGCGGTGGCCCATTCCTAATTCATATTCCGGGGTTCCTCGGCTGTCAGCCGTGGCTAACCAACCTGTGAAAGCGACTGTGTGTGCCGGGGGGGTCAAAGCCCTACCCTATAGCATCACTCATGATACAGGGGTCTCCTGTGGCTTTCCTTACTGGCACGAAGGGGACCGGTCACAGAGATGATCCCCAATGAAGGTTGTGGGTGAGGTGGATGAGCCAGGAGTTTTGCTGTTGTGCCATGAAGCTGTAGCCTCTTTGTTTCTGCCTCACCGGTCTTCTGATTTTCCTCCTCCTCCTCCTCTATTTCCGGGGGGGGGGGGGGGGGGTGTTGTGTCTCGCTGACAATTGTTCCCTCAGCCAGGGAGAACAAGTCAGACGTGCTTGTCCAGAAAACCCCTGGCTTGTGTTTATTAGTTATTCATTTGCCAGAGTCTGGGCGGCCCCAGGCAAAGTGATCCACCACATGGCCTCAAACGCTCAGGTGCTAAGCCATCAACACTGAGTCATGCTCCCTCGCCCATGATTCTCAGCAACACATAAAAACTTTTCAATTGAATGGTTGCCATCAAAGAAGGATAAAGATTTGTGAAAGGCCACTGGCCATAAGGTTTATGTGTAAGCACATAACCCATATTGCATTATACGGCTATTCGGTAAATCTTTTTTTTTATTAGTTTTATGTATTTTTATCATTGTTTTGATGTATATTTGTTTGTTGCAACCCTTGTTACATCTGTTTTTTTTGTCAACCCTTGTTACCTCTATGTATAGATTTGTTGCAATCCTTATTACCGGGATAAGATAATATATTTGCGCCTACAATGTTAGCATGACATTGTTCAATGCAGCTAGGTCAAAGCCTTCTTGGTAACGTGGAGTTATATTATCATCTACAGAGAAGATTTACGGTGAAAGAAAATATTGCCCCAAAACATGTCCAAGCGATGTTGGCCAACTTTGGACGACATTAGTTTCTCGTCTTTCCTGGCTTTTATTTCTTACGCTAACCTTTGTTGAATTATGTTAGGTGTTGTATATCGCCTATGTAAAAACAGTGAAAACTGAACATGAATAATTCATCTGTTTGCTCCTAAAACCTTCAGCCAGCATCTAGTAACTGACACATGTTACGACCAACACACCACAACACAGCACATTAGAAGACACGTGATGCCATCTCACCGTCAACGCATGAGGGCTTGTTGCGCGTCGTTCCGGCCACTTTTCCCGGCAAACAGGAGCACTTAACGGTCTGGGAGCGCTCTTCGATGCGATTCTTGTTACAGCACCGATGGGCTGCGATCACCTCACACGTCCCTCCCTCTGCAGGAAAGAGAAAGAACACACAGACGTTGTCAACGTGAGGGAGATTAAATGATCAGGTGACAATCTATACAGAGAAGCAGCGTTTCTTTTCAGACACTGAATGTTAAACTTTTATCACGAGTCCACAGCAGTGTTGTCGTCGTTCCCGTGGCATCACATGATTTTCAGAGGAAATTAAACAAATCTCAATGGCAATTTGGTTCCACTCTTTGATATATATGTATGTAGATCTTGTTCCCAGGAATGTTCTGAAAATGCTTTCACACAACGCACGCTGCAAAAATACATTTCTCAGGGATCTTCTCTCCACGTGTGTGTAAGGATCTGCCCCAGGAGGGATCTCCATTATTACATTTAATTGCCTTTCCCTCCGCACTGCGTGTCCCCACTGCCGACGAACCAGCCCACATCCTGATGCATCCTTGCTGCTTTTCAAATGGCATTAATATGATTCACCCGGTGTATAGGAATGTCTCGGGTATTGCCAAGGCACTGCCACAGTATGTGGACATCCGTCACAGGGAATGCTGCACAATAGGTCCTGGAGTGACAATGGCACACGTCAGAGATAATTTTCACTGCGGTAAAGAGAGGAGTCGGGATGTTCTAGGGACTCCACTAGGTCACCATAACAATGGGGATGGTTGCCCTGGGGACGGGTGGGTGATGAAGCTACAGGGCCTTTTTTTAAAACGAAAGCGAAAGCTAGGGGGGGGGGGAGAGAGAGAGAAGAGAGAGAGAGAGAGAGAAGAGAGAGAGAGAGAGAGAGAGAGAGAGAACAGGGTGTGTCTTGCTGTCGTGGACCTGGCCAAGGCGGTGAGTAATGGGAGAGCCACTGGAAGTGGCCCTTCACAGTTATAAAGCGCAGGGCTAACGCAGCCAGCGGAGCTGCAGGAGAGCGGCCCTCCATCACCGCTCTTCCCCTGCCTCACACCACGGGACCTAGGCTCTTTATCTTCCACTGACAGCCGCTGCAACGCACGCCCTCGTCCAACAATTAAAGCTCCTGAGTTCATCGCAGTGCACCCGCGACGCAAGGGGAGAGTAAGGGGAGAAGAGGGAGAGGAGACGAGAGGGAGAGGGCGCAAGGGCTGGAGGCAGCGGCGACTGGAAGAAAGACGGAAAGAGAGAAAGACAGAAAGATGGAAAGAAAGACGGAAAGAGAGAAAGACAGAAAGACAGAAAGTAAGAGAAAGAAAGACAGAAACAAAGAAGGAGAGAAGAAAGACGGAAAGAGAGAAAGAAAGACAGAAAGAGAGAAAGAAAGACGGAAAGAGAGAAAGAAAGACAGAAAGAGAGAAAGAAAGACGGAAAGAGAGAAAGAAAGACAGAAAGAGAGAAAGAAAGGATGATAGAAACAAAGGACAGAGGTAGAGAAACAAAGGAGGAATTGAAGGAGAGAAGTAAACAGGAAAGACATAGAGCATAGATCCTCTTCAAGAAGGACTGAGTGGAGGAAATAGGTTGAAATGCTAGAAACTTCCCTCAATCCAATTTTGAAAAAAAAAAGCCTCCCTGAAATGTAAGACTACTCAATGTCTGGAATCGATGTGACAAAAAGATAAATGTGTTTCCTGCCCCCTGTTTTATATACAATTTTTGAAAAGCCTGGGCTATTAAATAGTGTACTCAGAGAGGCACCAGACAAGTTTGGCCACACTCTTCCTCTCCCATTCTCGTCACTGTCGACGGAGGCCAGGCCAAAGGCAGCTGAGCGGAGGATTAAAAGGCAAACATTTGCAGTCCTGCTGGACGCTGCTGTCATGCAGTGTTAACGTGACTCCTGAACGACTGTTGTTGTGATATTTCTGGGCAGGAAAGAGGCCAAGAGCAGATTCTGAAAAGATTGGAGAAGAGGAAAAGAAAAAAATCTCCCAAGTGTGCTAAAATCCCAGACATCACACTCTGTCTACGCTCTGTAAATATTTTACCAACAGCTTCTTTATCCACTCGATAGGCCTGTGGTTTGTTGTCTGATGCTTGAGTTAAGATTGCTCAGTAGGTCTGAACTATTAGGATGGGTAAATGTTGAAATTTAAACTCCTTTTGCAAAGTCAGTAAGGTCGGGTGTTAAATGGTGAGCTTTTTTCATTAACATTTTTTATCATTCTTGTATAATGATCGGTTATGTTGCGTTCAGAAAAGGGAGTATTTGAAAATAGGGGAAGGAAGTTGGACTTCTTCCACAGGAGCAGTGGACTTTTATGTATGTAACTGTTTCAATACATCTATTGTATCTGTTGTGTAACATTTATTGCAGCAGTGAGCCAGCCTTTTAAGACAAACAATAATAACCCTTTATGTATGTTATAATCAAAACTGCTGTTTAACCACTGAGCTATGAGTTTAAAGGTGGATACCAATGAATCAACCGCTTGAATGGGACCGGGCCAATGAACAGTTTGCTTTAAAGGGGCTGAGTCGGGAGCTGAGCATGCGCAGTTCGGTCACGAAAGTTAACTTTTGCTTGGGCCACGGAAAACTAACACATCCGCCATTCAAAGGGGAGACGAAGCAATCTTGGTCAATCTCACGCGTTTTCCTTGTCATCCAAGCAAAATCTACCAAAATCAAGTATCATACGTTTACTGGATCAATACTTTATATATATAAACTTTGTAATTTTTACTGTAAAATATGGCTTCTGCAAAGCCAAATACGAGAAGGCCTCTCATCGGCCGACCGATGCTGAGTCCTGATCGTCTGTTTGAGACACGCAAGGCATGGGAAAGCAAGCACAAGCGTATTTGGATGGGCAAAGAAGTGTTTGTCACTTGGCACTAGATGCTTCTTCGACATCAACTTCAAGTTCTCTGCTTTCCATTATTGAAAACGGTCGTAAAGAGTTTGAATGAAGGATCAGAGTTTGTGTCCGTGTAGTGGTTTACTAAGTCAAGCGTTCGACGCGGGAAATCTCTGAAGTGCGAGGATATGCTAAACTGTATTTTCGACCAAATGCGCATGCTCAGTTCCTATGCTAATTAGTTAACAATCGTCACTTCAGCGCATGCCCAGCTGGTGACATAGCCCCTTTAAGAAACCATCCCATGCACATTGTCAAATGCATGTGTGCTGGCACACTTGATTGATGCAGGTTTAACCAATAAGCAATGGTTCACTATGGACCAACGGCTATGCTATTGGCCAATCACCTAGTGCCATCTGGTAAATGAATGTGAACCTATTGGACCAGAGCTCTTCTCTATAGCTCAGCTGAGCCTGCCAAGACAGACACTTAGAGGACCATTGGCCACTCAGACAATATCTATTAAATGTGAAAATGACTCCCAGTTTTGGATGAGAGTTGACGCTGACCATTTTGTGTAGTCTTTGTGTGAGCCTGTGTTAGTTGTCGTACAAGCTTGTACATTAGTCGAGATATGTCGATGGTAATGTGTCTGTCATGATACATTTAGCATAAACCACTGGGATGCAGCCACTAGAAATTTGTTTTTATTTACACATAGGGTTGGGTGTGTGTGTTTGCCTGTGTGATTTTTGGATTTGTGTTTTTGTGCGAGTTGTGAGGGGGGGGGGGGGGGGGGGGGGCAGGAGCATGTGTCTGCATGTGTGTGTGTGTGTGTGTGTGTGTGTGTGGGCATGTGCATGTGTGCACAATCGCCAACCAACAGGTACACTGTAATTGTTTATGCGGCTGTGATGCGCGACTGTAAATGACTTGTGACGTGTGTGCAGGTTGTGATGGATAGAGTACTTAGGGCCTGTCGGCTGGCTAAAAGGGTTAAACCAACCCACAGAGATAGAGTGGGTGGCGGTGCACTCTGGCCTTTGATGAGGGGAGGTGAAGGGCAACGACTGGACCGTCGGCTGCCCATTTTTCTCCCGGCTGCCCACACTGACAGCAGCCATTACACGACTGGATGAGGTGATTATGTCTGAAGAAATCAATGCCCCCTGTTGTTTACAGCTTAGCACATCGGCCAATCAAAAGTTGTTAATGAGGGTGGGAGCTTTCTTACAAAAAGGCAACAACAACTGCGAAATGGATACAGGACGAAGCAAGCGTGGGGAATTAGTAGATTAGTTCGGAAATGAGGCCTGGGACGTCTGCTTTGTCACAGTTATGTTTGTGATGACATTCAGAATATAGTAACGATCGTTTTGCTGCAGTGAGGGGGGTTGTAGTTTGCTCCACAAAGATGTTTGTAGGAATGCAAATACACCCTCACGGTTTAAAAACAACCAACCCCTAAAAGCTGCATTGTCCCAATAACACAAGGTCACCGTGACGAGTGTTCTGCAGCGCAGCGAGCACACTCCCAGTAGAACTCCGAGGAAGGAGCGCAGGGCTTTCTGCTTTCTTCCTCTTGAATGACAAAGAACAGCCGGCTGCCTTCTGGTCTCACTGCATCTGGTAAGTTTTTTTGTGACACCGAGATAAACACTCACTCCTTGCGTGTGTCATTTCAGTCACCTTCCGTCCTCTGTCTTTTTTCCCCCTCCGTTGCTATTGTTCCTCCATCTTTCCCAAGGAGTTTGAGTCGCTTCGGCCCAGCATATGGCTTGGGAAGGACACCAGCAGGAACGCCAGGAAAAGTTGAGAACCCCCTCATGTATTTCTCCTTCTCCTCCTCTTGGAAACAACTTAATCAGTGGGCACTCGGGTGAAAACAAGTCGCCTGAGCCTGCATCCTCGAATGCCTAATTTCTTCTGGAGACAGACCCACTAAGCCCATCCTTTCTACCCGTTCTTCCCTCTAAGTTTTCTCTTTCTGCTTCTCTCCAAGACTCTTCTTGTAACTGCTCTCTAGCACATCAAGATATACAGTGTTAGGGACGACATGCCAGGCCTTTTGAGGACACATTCGACCCCCCTATTGTTAATGATTTATTGTTTCTAAAAATGGTTCACAGATATGCTTTCCACGTTGCAGACAGGATTTAATCTTAACCAAGATAATCGCTACAGAAATCGTGAAATGTGTTTAACAAAGCAGCTTTGTACTCTTTATTTAAGTTGGTCCAACTCACTCATTCAAACTCTGACTTTGACTGGAACTTCATTTGTTATCGAGTTTCAATTGGTTTTTTCGAACGTTTTTTTTGTGCCATGAATTCATCCATTATAGAAGCAGCCCTTTTTGTTTGCCCGTTGCTGCATGTCATGAAATACAGCTTGATTGAAAAGCTGTCATTCATCTCAGGAATGAAAACCAGCTCTATTCTGTTTGTCTTATCAAGTCCTATGTGACAGCCAGCATGGGACACTAATCAGCATCCCTGACTGGAGATTCAAGTTTAAAAGGAAAATATTAAAGCATTCTTTTAAGAGAGAGGGCTATCAAAGAGGATGCGGGCCATTTGTCCCCGTTTGCATGTATGTTTAATGAAGCATTACTTAAACATCAAGGGAGAACTTCAGGAATGCACCCGGTCTACTCAGGGCAGCGTTTAAACATGCTAAAAGGCTTCACCGAGTGTGGACTCCAAATGGATGAGTTTTACAGCTGGTGGTGAGAGCGTTCCGTTTTATTTTATTTTAATGACTATCTTTGCAACTGATAGGGCCTCCATTATTCATCAGAAGCCACGCCGTCCCGACGCGGCCCACAGAGTGTCCTCGTGGTGAAACCGTAACACAAGGTCACACGCCAACCCCAGGAAATGGAACAACCGAAAGAATGACTCTTAATGGCTGTGTGTGTGTGTGTGTGTGTGTGTGTGTGTGTGTGTGTGTGTGTGTGTGTGTGTGTGTGTGTGTGTGTGTGTGTGTGTGTGTGTCTGTGTCTGTGTGAGTTGTTTTTTTTTCATGGTTTCATGGTCTTGAAGCCATTGTTAGGGTCCTACTCCTGGTAAGAAGGAAGCGCTGCTGCCAGGGCCTAATACAGTTTCAGCGGTGTTTATGCCACTAGCGTCACGCTTCCTGCGTTATATAGCCATGTGAAGTAGTCAGAAGAGTGCGGGCGACAGCAGTGATGTATGTATTTCTGCCTGCTGGGCCGTCATAGCCATGTGAGTGTATTATAGGCATGTCTCTCTCCTTATCTTCGGCGCAGGCACCCTGCACGTGGCTGCTGGAGAAAGAGAGAGGCGATGTGCACCGACGTGCACATCACCTCTCTCTTGCTCTCTTGCTTGAACAATAATTCCATTTGGATACTTGAGCATAGTGCACAGTCTGACTGGCTCACCCACCCGTGTTAATGGGAGGTGAACAGAGCGGAGTAAAGAGCACCTCACGTTTCATCATTATATATAATATATATTATTCCGTTGCAATTGCGGAAGAGCTGCTGAGGCAGGATAACAGGTTTGCCTTTTTAACCCATGACTGTCAATTGTATAAAACCACCGAACAATCATTTTTAGAACATTTTCTCAGTTTGTCACTAGGGCCGCACTCTGTCACTTCCTGTTTACCAAACATGTTATCAGCATGAATACCCAGTGTTTTGCCTTTCAACCCAATAGGATTACTCTATAAAGCCGACTTTGGAAATAACTGCATCGCAATGAACAAAACCAGCATGAACTATCATTTTTCTTTCTACACGATAAGCCTTACACTTCTCTGGGTTCACATAACCAGCAGACTCTGAGGTCGATTCCCCATTTACTAAGTTATTAGCAGCTCCTATTGGTACACTCCAGGCCTGACCCTGCGATCTGCTGCCTTTATTCCCCTAGACAGAAGCTGCCACAATATGGGGGCAACGGGGGGAAGTGGGGTTGATAAACAACAGCAGGACATCACGAGTGCAGTGCAGACAGAGAAGAGGCGCAAGAGAGAGGGGGAGATTCATGTGAGAGAGAGAGAGAGGGGGGAGAGTTATGTGAGAGATGAGTAGGATGAAAAACTATGGACCATGGGATTCACCACTGCTCGTAATGATTGACAGGAAGTTGGAACTACTGACCCAGCACACCAGAGGTCTCACAAACCCACCGCCTTGGTACGGCAGGTGGTGGGTTTGTAGGCTTGTGTTGTTTTTTTGATAAAGTTTGATGTATTGCTAAAGACTACCCTGCTCCTAAGCTGTGGAAGGCTGCAAAACATATGTGTGTTTATGTCTGCTATATCTCTTCTGAATGAGAGCGATGAGGACATTTAATGGACCTTGTCTTCCACGGGGGTATCACTCGCCGCTGGAGCTATGAAGTGAAGCTGCATTTAACTACAAATATAAAAACAGAAAAGCAAACGGCTCTATCGCTGGTAATGGTCTTGACATGTTTAACTGGTAATTCCATTAGGGAGGATTGAAAGGACCGAGGCCCGTTTGGGCCCAGGTCGATTCCTAATCACCTGTATTGCTTTCCTCTGAGAGGCCGGTATGACTGTGATGGCCACATCTTTATGGTTATTAAAGTTAACGATTGCTGCGTGCCTCATTTAACCAGGCTCTATCAATACCAGTTCAGCACCATGAAATTACTCCCCTCCGTAAGGAATGCGTGACAAACCCAATTTAAAAGGCTAAGCAGGCCTCAGGAAGGCCCCGATGTGGGCTGTGTATGCATATGGTATATATTTGTGGTGTGTATGTGTGTATATATATGTCTATAAAGCCATATAGCTCTATTTCATTGCTTGTTATAAATATAGGGTCCTTTCTCCAGCTTAGGGAGGGTGAGAGAAAGCTGATGATCAACCGTCTCTCAACACCTAAAGTTTTGTCCATCAGCTTTAATCCCCTTACTCTCTGGATGACTGATGATAGTGACATTTTGTCAGTTTCATCCATATGTTTACATTCTTTCTTCATTTTAATGAAAACCAGTGAAGAAAACCACAGATCTACAGGGTATTGGAAGTTTGCTTCCACAGATAAATCAGAAGAAAGTGGAGGGATTATGGTAAACATATGCAGGATGTAACCTCATTCTGTGCCTTTTCAGGTGTAAAGATAACTTGAACCAGCTGTTATTTGAAATGTAGACGGCATATACAATTTCTTTATTGGGCGGTATGGGAGGATGTATTGCGATGTGAATGTAACATCAATATAGGAAGTTGCAGTTAGGGCAGAGGCATGGCCAGTGTCCATTTCACAAGGCATTATTCTGACAGAGGGAAGCCAGAAACACTTTACCACACCACACTACAGTAATAATTCTGAATTCACAACACTGTCCATTTAAATTGGAAGCACAACATTTCAGATTAGGTCAACAACCGCCAAAGTTTTAGTCTCTTCTTTTGCTATTTTGTGTGAGTGTAGTGCGACGGGAGGTTCTGAGAGCTAGCATCCTATGTTGATTCCCGCCACGCTGTATTTGAACCCTGCGCTGCAGTCCGCCCTCGGTCTCCATAGGACATGCACCACTGCTCCTCCACATGAGCGGCGGGCTTCGGGAACGAAGATGTAAATGGTACTTAAAAATCACAAAACGCTCGTTGTTTTTTTTTAATGTAATAACGGAGCGCTATTGGCGACGAAAACGACGATCCTCAGTATGAACGCCGTGATCCCTGGAAGGCGGGAGATGGAATGACTCCGCCACCCTGAACTAGCCCCCCCCACCCCCCCCCTCCCCCCATCCTTTCGCTCCTGGGGGGGTGAAAGATTAATCGTGGACGGGGCACGAGCGCCATCACGACGTGTCAGTGTTCCCAGAAGTGTGACAGAAGGAGAACACGCAGGCTATCGGCACTACAGTCACAGCTCCTCCAGGCGGGGATGTGTGTGTGTGCGGGGATGGAGGTGGGTGGGGGGGTGGTGGTGGGAGGCGGCGGGGGAGGGCGTTTTCACACCGGCCACGGCTCGGGGTCCGCCCGGGTGACACGTAATACATTATCTAATATGTATAATGCATCAATGAGCACTTAGCTGCAAATATGGATGCATGCACACAGAAAAGAGAGAGTCCCTCCTCCTCCTCCTTCTCCTCCACCCAGGCTTGAGCATGAGGGGAGAGGCGGTGCTTCTCTCTGTTAATAATCAAGCCCTACTCTGTGCTTATGCAGGGAAGCATATGCAAGGAACGTTTATAGGCTTGCATTCCTTCATTTCCTTGCGTGGATGGAGCTAAGACACACACGCGCATGCACGCAATTGCGTGCATGCATACACGCACACACATTGTGACAAAACATTGAGGCAGGCAGGAAAGCAGAAAATGTATAGTTAAACCATCCTGGATTAAACACATTTAGTATAAAGAGGGGGAGAAAGCCTGCATTGCTGTGGTCTATTATACACAAAGTGGTACAGGCCCTCAAAAATAAGTGTCACTTTGAACAATACCTCGATAGGGAAGTGTTCTGAACATATTAGGACAAGGTTGATGAGAGGAAATTCTTATTGATCACGTTAGTGTATTTTGATTTGAAAACCAATATACGTCATAATTGTGGCTCCAAGTTACAGGGTATAATATTCATGGTGGAACATTAATCACGGTGAAAAATTAGCTTTTGAATGCTAATCAATTAGCAACACTGCGAGGGAAATCACTGTGGTAAATGCTTCTTGTGTCCCTCTTAATTGTAAATAACACAGCCAACTCCAATATGGCATTAAGAAGCGCTGCGCACTATAAAAGGGTGCAAACAGCCATCATAAAGAGCCTTTTTTGACCCGACCTTGCAATAGTTCGTCCTATTGCTTCTATTTATCCTTGTATATAAAATAAGGTGCAGCGGGATGAGCCCCAACGTGATCGATAGAAAGATAACAAGATAGATAGATGATAAACACTTTATTAATCCGTGGGGGGGTGGGGGATTCGTCTGTGACAACTGCCCAGCCCCTGACCCCCACCGGTACACATGAAGAACAAAGTCCTGAGAACCCCCTTGTCCAAAAACGAGGACGGCAGTCATCTCCACCACATTCCTTACTGCCATAGTTCCCGTTGATTCCCGTTGCACTGATTGTAGGAGTCATTTGCTGCTGTGTTGAATGCTGCCTCTTCTCTACAGAACCTAATTATCCTCCTCCACAAAGGCCTTGTGAGGAGGGTGCTTGGAGAAGAGGAGCGTTAGGGTCCGGGATGTAGGGGGGAAGGAGGGGGGTCCCGATGCAAATAGAGCTCGGCTCACCAGCGTTCTCTAGCATCCTCCCATGGACCCCGGGGGCTGCCATGACCACCGGACAATACTGCCATTTGTTATCTGTCACGATGCAGCGATATGAGTTTCCTCCCCCCCAAAAAAATGTCTTTCTCCACCTGTTTGAATGAATCATAACCATGAAAAATGGCTCTTAGAGAGGGACAGGGCGGTGTACAGAGAGATTGAGCCGGAGAGAGAGGGAGAGAAAGGGAAAGGGGAGGGGGAGGGAGGGAGAGAGAGAGAGGGGGAGAGAGGGAGGGAGAGAGAGGGAGAGAGGGGAGAGAGGGAGAGGGGGAGAGGGGGGGAGAGAGGGAGAGGGGGAGAAGGAGAGGGAGAGAGGGAGAGGGAGAGAGAGAGTGCAGCTGTATATAGTGGGAGAGTGAGTGAGCGAGAGAGCACAGAGGGACCCGAGTTATTTGCAGAGTCCACAAGCAGAACAATATGAGGGTTGGAACTCAATTTGGTGTCATATTACTCACAGAGATATCCATCACAACACACAATTCACTCACTCAATGTCATTACTGTCTGCTTGATAAGCTTTAAAGCCGGGATAACATTTTTATGTGGTAACACAAGTGTCATTCTCATCTATTTCTACTGTGGCGGTGGTGAACGAAATGGGTAATAAGGCTGCACTGTCTCCAGATACGAGAAGATGATTCATTACAAAAATATGATTGGCTAGTTTATCATTAACAAGCCCTTCAATTTGCCACCCCACCTTCTCGAAGAATGACAATGCAGCTTTGATTCGTCCACTCCGAGCGGCACTTTTCTGCCACCATTTCAGGTTGACGTTTGTCACAGAAGAGAGCTAATTTTTGGTCTGATGGGTAGCCTCTGTTCACAGAGAAATCTCTAGAATACAAAAAAGCCACTTCCGCTGCTCATTTTTGTGACTAATCAGACATGGCGCTATTCAATCAGACCCAGCAAGACATCCTTTGTGTCCGGAAAGTGTGGGTACATGGATTGCTTTTGATACCACAGTAGCGGCATTCCTTCAGACACGGGAGCCAGGACTCCATCACGAATGGATCGGTGTCAGAATGAGGAAGCAGAAACATCGTCTTCATTTCTTCAGCGATGAAATATCATAAAGGACAAGGAGCCCTTCACCCATTAATTATGAAGATTAGAATCAAGACAGGTTTCAATTGATACCTGGCTGATTCCCAAGGTCACGCACGCACACACAGACACACCCACAAAGGGATGTAATTGTAAAAACACTTACGGGACAAGGCGAGGTGAGATGTATTTCATCTCACCCTGCCTAAAGATGAATGAAATTCCCCACATTATTTATATAGATATGCAATGTAGAGTTTTCAAAAAAATCTGGATTTAAAAAATGTAATCTCCCCGAATTCCAACACTTTGGGTTTGGTTGAACTGGAACATCTGCTGTAAATAAAATTGGTATATGACGTTCCAAATAAATAAATAAATAAATATAAAATCAAATAAAAGCTCTTCAAGCCCTTCTCATCCGTCTTGCCCCCGCACGCACGCCTATAAATATGATCTGTGGCATCAGAGTGGACTGTGAAATCATGTGGCTGCACATCAAGGTGTGACTGCAGGCCGTGTGCATACTAATGTCAGAGCCCTGCTGCGTGCCCCAGCCCCAGGGGAGAATGTGGTGGTCAGGGGGAGGGAGAGAGAGAGAGAGAGAGAGAGAGAGAGAGAGAGAGAGAGAGAAGAGAGAGAGAGAAGAGGAGGGAGAGAGAGAGAGAGAGAGAGAGAGAGAGAGAGAGAGAGAGAGAGAGAGAGAGAGAGAGAAGAGAGAGAGAGAGAGAGAGAGAGAGAGAGAGAGAGAGAGAGAGAGAGAGCTTCACAGATGGATGGTGAGTCGGAGAAAAAAATTATCTTTCAAGGAGAAAAATATATCTCAAATCTCTAATCAGCCAATTTATGTTGACATTTACAAAGATATTTGAGGTGAACCACAATTT